>JAXIVJ010001281.1:0-52500 GCA_036785665.1 Chirona hameri | reverse complement strand
GGTTGATAAACATGACAGCTGTGTTGGATCACAAATACCTCTAATATGTGTAGTTGTTGCCCCCCCCCCCCCCCTGTTGCACCTCCTCTAATGTTTGTAGTTCCCCCCCCCCCCCCCCCACCTTTAAAAATATTATTTTTTAATAAATGTAGATCGTGTTGAGGGGAATCAAACGCCGTTTGATTTTTGAAAATCAGACGAGTAGATCCCGAGATCTCGGGGGGCGGAATCCGCACCCCTCTCCCCCCCCCCCCCCCCTGCCACTAATAGGGGTAGCCAGGAGCCTGCCACTAATAGGGATTGGAATGCTTTTATTTGTGAGTTATTATGACCATGTTCCAGTGATGTATAACTAATGATAGTTTGCGTGCGTTTACTGATCTCATGTGTATTATTATTTTTCAAGTGTTACGTGTTAACCCGCCATTGACTGGGGAGGAGGGCGTTTAAAGCCCTCCTGATGAATTTTCGTAATATCTCAAAAACCAATAGCGCTATCAACGCGAAACTTCGGGGACCTTTTTTCTAAATCGCAGTTACATCTTTTGTGAGAAAAGCAAGCAATTTCGTCGGAAAAAAAATCGAGTTATAACGAATTTAGTGACGTCACTACACACGAGTTTTACACCAAAATTAGCTAAACTGTAACAGACCGTACAAATGCTATATCTTGAGCAAAATGTAATCCAAAAACATCAAAAGATTGAAATACCAAGGACTACAACATGGCTCTCGATTTTTTGCCAATTTTGGTTTTTGATCTCCCAAAATTCAAAAAAGTTTTTTTGGGGGGGAATACCCACAAAATATTTTTAAAAGTTATTCAAAAAGCCGGAATATATGTCAGAGAACCACATATGGGAAACTACCATACCAAATTTCAGAATTATATCACCATTTTTGACTGAGTTATGGCATCTAAAGTATGGGCAACTCATGACGTCATATTTACCCATTACGATTTATTGCTTTAATGACCATATACAGACAAATAAATGGCACCACTGTATTTTTTAGACAAATCTGGTCTATAAACATCAATTTTTATCTAGATTTATCAATTTCAAAGTTTGACCTTCCGTGACCTGAACTTGACCTGAACTTGACCTGAACTTGACACTAACTTCCCGTACACTGAGAGAAAAGTTGATTCTAGGCTCCCAGGAATTCTTCAAAACTCTCCACCTGAAATGCTCCCCATTCCCCCAAACGACGTAGAGCCTAGAGTAATGCGGCGTTTTCCTAAGAGTTTCCCGGCCAGAGTAAACAACGCTAGAGTTTAGAGGGGGATAAACAAGACTTTTAGAGAATGATGCCTTGGAGCATTAAATCATCATCATCATGTATTTCGTTTAGCCTCCATAAAATGGTTTTTATGGCCAAGTGTCACAGTATGTTTCAGTACAATTACAGCAAAGCACAGTTGAGACTACTCTAATTACCTAAGGATACAACCAACGCGGTCAAAACATGATCTCCTAATGACAAAACAAACTACTGTTCATCCGGCCCTCGCAACCACTCCCGCACAGCTCCCCGACACTCGCGAGCGGTCACCGCATCCCGAACATCAGAGGGGGACCGGTTCCGCGCAGAAGTCGCCCGGTAGGTAAAAAGCTTCGGGCCAACGCCCTGCGCACCCGAGGCGGCTGCAGTAGACCGGCAAGAGCACCGCGCGTGTCTCGGACCGTCACGTCACTCCGGTACACGACCCGATCTCGCAATGCGTCGGGAGCGCGCGGTTGATACATGGCTCTGAACATCATGGCTACGTCACGTTCGGTAATCAGGTCATCAAAGGTCGGCCAGTTAAGCTGATTTAAAAGCGGTGAGACATGATCGCGTTTTTTAGAACAAAATACAATGCGATCACAGTGGTTTATAACTTTTTGCAAACGGTGTCGTTGAGTTGTACCGCAAGCACCATATACAGTCAAACAATACAAAATATGAGGAAACACTATAGCGCTTCAATTAAAAACCTTTTCACGTCAGATGGCAAACGATGAGAAATTTTAGCCAGGTCGCTGATGATTTTGCATAGCAACGATGCACCACCAAAGACACCTGTGAAGCCCACGTAAAGTTACGGTCAACAGCCATGCCTGAAACCTTAACAGATGATGATGGGTGAATAGCGGTGCCTCCGAAGTTAACACAAAAATATATATCTAAGCGTCGCTGCCTACACCGAACTATCATGACATCAGTTTTGTTTGAATTGATACGCAAGCTATTATCCTCAAACCAAGCGCTCGCTACTTTTAAAGGAAATAGTTCACCTTGGAGAGAGAAAAATTACCCAACACGATTTGATTATACTTTTTAATACAATTTATTTTTATATTGTCAAAAATGGCCTTATATCGCGCCGATTCAGGACAGAAGGCCGTACATTTGTATTGTTTATCAAAACTATATGCATACTCTCTGAGTCAGAGTCCTGACGTCACGCGAATGTAAAAAATGGTTCAGCCAATCAGATTTGAAAGTAGTCACGTAAAGATAGACTCCCATTGGAGATGTGTCAACCGGCTGCCGGCGATTCGCTTGCTAGCACCAGCTGCAAGTTGATTGGCTGATGGTATAGCCTCTGCCCGGGCTAGAACCAGTACAACATTCTTTCACCAGCACCGCATTCCTTCGCCAAAAACTCAAATATATTCGGCTGGAGAGTCTTTTCAGTCAAGACAACTTGCAGATAGGGGTTTCCCAACACGGGCTACCAAACTGCTATCTCAGTTCAAAACTAATGTTGAAGGTGAACTATTTCCTTTAAGCTTGCTTCAACGCGACACTGAAGGTTGGGCAAATGAACAGTGAATGAATTGTGCGTCATCTGCATACAATACGATTTTGCAGTCGTCAAAGTAAGATGGCAAATCATTAGTGAATAAAAGGAACAGAATTGGCCCGAGAAGCGAACCTTGAATTACGCCGTGCGTGACAGTTTTCCAGTTTTCCAGAAGCCAGTTTTCAAACCTATGGCTGTGTACACCGTACCAACCTATTTTTGTATAAAAGCCTGGTGGGTTTCAAAAGCCTTAGATGTGTCAGCTGTCGTAATACCTGAAATATGACCAGAATCCATATTATCAACCAAGTGACCGATGACGTCAAGCATTGCTGACTCCGTAAAGTGCCCCGGTCTAAAGCCGTGCTGTTCGGTACAAAGAATGTTGTGATCTAACAAATAAGTCATAAGCTGTTCACAGATAATGCACTCCGTTATTTTTTTCGACGGTTGGGAGAATTGACACTGGCCTGTAGTTGTTCGGATCGAGTTTGCAGCCAGACTTGTGTAGCGGAATTACACTAGCCATTTTCCACGACGAAGGTAGCATACCCGACGTAATGGAAGCGTTAATGACATGCAGCAGTTCTGGGCCAATGACCGGAAGAGTCATCCGTACCATGTCTCTCGTAATGCCGTCGTCTCCGGACGCCCGTGAGCCGGACATACGTCGGACAGCGGCTGCCAGCTCCGGCAGCGTTGCCGGCCAGACGCGGAATGCACCGCTGACCACACAGCGCGGACGCGGAGGGAGGGGGGCACGGTCCGAACGTTCGCTGTCTATCGCTGCCGCCACCCGCGGTCCCACAGATGCAAAGTGTTTGTTGAGCCGGTCTGACCATGCACTGGTGCCTTTTTCGGTGTCGATGGACTTCCGAGATTAAATCAGAAATCGTTGAATGTCTTTCCACGTGTGTCGCCGTGAGTTCCGGAAAGACGTGGCAAAAAAAATCCGAGCGCGCCTGCGCTAGGGAACTCCTCGCCTGATTACGGCTCACACGGTAGACGTCACGTGTCTCGTGCAAGGGCGGATCCAGCCGGCCGTTTTGGGGGGGGGGGCCAAACCGGTTTTTTTAGCGGACCTTACCTACCCCCAATTTCGAATTTCTTCCCGGATTTGGGCCACTTTGTTTTGCAACCACACGATTTCGATTTTTTCCCCCATTTTTTTTTTAGGTTTTCGACCTTTTGGGATATCGAAAAAGGAAAGATGTCAGCTTGCAGTTTGTATTGTTCCGACATTGCCTTACACTGATAAAACTATGTCAATTGTCAGCTGTACCCAGGGGCGTCGCCGATAATTTTTGAGTGGGGGGTCGGCTGAAATGACGAAAAAAAAATGTACCCCAATTTGTTATGCGTGTATTTAAGCCTTTGCAACATTTCTAATGTGGATTTGCATGTTATAGTAGGTACTTGTTATTTAGCTCCGCGAAGCGGCGCGATTTTTTTTTTGCTCGGGTTTGCCTGATAAAACCCAGAAACATAGGCATTTTTAGCTTCTTAGCCTTGTAGAGGATAATAAGCTAAAAATGTTATTCATTCAATTCAGCGTTACGACGAAACGAAGACGATGACGATGGCTTCGTTATGACGATGGCCACTGATGTGACGCCGCGAAGCGGCGTGAACATTTTAATTTTAGGTCGTGGAAAACGCATTTTTAATATTGGAACCAGACCGTGAGTGGAGCCAAGCCTCAGGTAACCCCTTTTCCTGGTTGCACATCTCGGTATGATGCAAAATGTTGAAATGAAGGTAGTGTTTCATATACATTAGCCTCGGATAGTAAATCACGATGGCCGGTGGCAGTCTGCGCTCAATAGTACATATGATAATAATAACTGTAGTCTGTATACGTACCTATGTACCGAACTGTAACAAACAACTGGTAACGGTGCAAATGGTTTCAAAGTAGCAGGAGGCAGACCGACATTTCCGCGCATAAATGGTCCCTGTGGATCTGGAGGAGCCTGGGGGAGATGGCTTGGGGAGATAGTCCTGGCCTGGTCCCCACTATTAGCTCTTCGGGCCAACAAGTTGGGCACCGCTGGAACAGCTTCCGGTTGCCGAAGTCCGCGTCTTTGCGTTCGCGTCGCCTTTTTCGGAACTCGGCAGACAAGCTAAACGTGTAGCCCGCTTTAAAGATAATATTTTATGAAGAGAGTTGGCCCTGGGGCCAGCAATTACCGCCAAGGAGAGCCTCTGCAAGACACTTAATGGAATTAATTTTCCAAATTTGTATATGCAATTGCGAAACTTGTGTCATGCCGCGAAGCGGCGCGAAATTTTTCAGTTTTTGACTGAGGCTAGCTTGATTTTGACTGCTGCAATTTTGGGATGCCCAGTACCGTTCTAAAAACGCAAATATAGCATGCATTAAATTTCACGTCTTGGGGGGGGGGGCCAAAACATAGTTTGGCCCCCCCTTAAACAGGCTTGGGGGCATGGCCCCGTCCGCCCCCCCCCCCCCCCCCCCTGGATCCGCCCTTGGTCGTGGGTCTAGTTATTCCTTCGTCGACGACGAAATCATTATTTATGAACGTGTTCAATTTTTTTTTCTTAAAATTTCACAGAACACGGAATTTTATTGTTTTTTATATGCGTTGAGGCTCATATTACAGTTATTTATATATATATATTTTCTTTTGTTTTGGGGGGGCCAAAAGACATGTTGGCCCCCCTTCCAGGCTTTTGGGGGGGGCATGGCCGGATTGCCCCCCCCCCCCCCTTGGATCCGCCAGTGGTCTCGTGGCTCGGATCGCTCTCGCACGCATTTCTGGCCAGGTCACGTGCTCGCATGAGTGTTCGCACGTCGTCGTTGTCTGTGAGCCATGGACATGGTGCGTGTTTCGGTCGGATCGTGATCTGCGGCATGTGTCGGTCAATAACAGGTGACCATACAGCCTGCCAGGCAGACCACTTTTCCTCCACTCCAGTCGCCTCTCTCACTCCGCTCCAGTCCGCCAGCAGGAGATCGAGGCGGAGAGCGTCTGGTAACAGCGAACGGATTGATCTGATGGTAATCTCCTTTACCTGTCGTTTCTCCCGCGTCATAGCCAGACGGGCGGCAACCATGTGATGGTCGCTGCAGTGAGTGGGGGTGACCGTGACGGTGGTACTCGAGTCCGAGACCGGAACTATGACGTGGTCAATAATCGTTCCAGATGCAGACGCCCCTGTTAGGTTCCAGATCAGCCACCTAACGAGACGGTGTTAGGTCTCGTTGTTTGTGTGACGATCTGTTTCAGGTTCATGTCTTCTAGGAGCTGCAAGTAGCTTGCAACCCCTGGCTTTGTCGGATGTGACGTGTCAAAGTTCAGGTCGCCAAGAACGTGCACCAGTTTGCCCAGTCCGAGTGCGTGCACTAACTGTCCCTGCAGATCGTCATTGGCCGGATTCAGCGTGACGCCGGGAGGCCGGTAACAGACACCTATCACACTGGACTGGCCTCTGCACACGCTAAACCACACGCTCTCTAATAGTGAGCCACTGGACGGTACATCGAGCTGCTCGACACGGAGGTCAGCTTTGTACAGAACACATATTCCCCCGCCACGTACTCGCCGACCGTCACGAGCAGGTCGGTCTCTCCGAAGCACACGGTAACCAGGGAAGACGAGAAATCTGCTGTCCAGATCTTCCTGGAGCCACGTCTCGGTCAGACACAGTATATCGATGTCATAATGGCGCAGGAGTTCCAACACATCATCTAACGACGGCATCAGTGAACGAACGTTAAGATGGGCGACGTGCATAGTCCCTGCCGGCCGGCGCTCCCCGTCCGCTGCACCCCAGCCCGGCCGCCGTCCGCCAGCCGGCTCGTCCGCCGCTCGGTCAGCCGGTCCGGACGAACCAGGCAGCGCGGGATGTCATCGCCATGGGTCCGGTCAGCCGGCCGGGAGCCGCGAGGCAGCGTTCCCGGCAGCCGGGCCCCAACGCGTACCGAGATCCGTTCACCGAGTGTCGAGAGCGGGACCCGGATGACAGCTCGGTCGTAGAACTGTCTGCCGCTCGGGCGCCGGTCAGACCACCGTTCCGCGCCGCGGCGCCACTGCAGACGGCGTCCAGCTCTTCTCCCCCTGACGTGTCTGGCGACGCCCGCTCACGGCACGGCACGGCAGGCCAGCCCCAGCGGCAGCACAGCAGCGCCTCCGGCGCTGGGCCGCGGTCGGTGGATCGCGTCATCCTGGGCCGGTCGCGCCCCTTCACGCCACGGCCTGAGGTCGGCCCTGGTACTCCAGGCGGGGCGCAGTGGCGGTGGGCTTACGGGACCGGCCAGGTCACAGCTCCACCGAGACCCAGCACGGTAGATCGGAACGACCGCCCGGGATTGGTGCAGAGTTAGGCTATGCGTCTTCAAGAATCGGTAGAATGTCGAGCCGCGGGTCGTGGGCTTCGCCATACGCTGGCAACGGACATCCTAGCCAATTGTATTAAAAAAATCAATTGCACAAATGAGAGCCACAGATGTTGGAAGCGGCTGACAAAATCGGTCATCCGGCTCACCACGGTCAGAGGTAGGTGTCACGCCAGTTTTTTTCGGTTCACCAGTACTCAGAAACGGGCAAAATCAGCCCAAAACTGGAGCGTCACAGCACAGGCGGCCGCCATATTCAGGCGCTCGGCCTCTTCCTGAAATCATTCTCCCGCAAATATTCCCAAATATGCTCGCCATTTCTCGTAGGTAGTATAATACGGAATTAAGCGGGGAGCATTTTGGAGAGTTTTGGGGAATAGAGAAGTTCCCGAACATTTCGTCTGAGATAGACGTATCCGGCATCCGCCATTTTTGTTTGTGGTGTGTAGCTGTTGAGCGCCGTTGAGCGCGCCTGGCGAGTGTGGGAAGGCAACTGTGAGTGTTTGGCATTTTGAGTAATTGATTGAAGGGGGTAAGGCAAATTTCAACGAACGAATGGCTTTGTATATGGTTGTTAATGGTATTTGTGTGCAATTTGGCATGCTTGGCATGTGGTCTGGAGGTGGTTAATCTCTGCACAATTGGTAGAGGCTCCTATGGTTGATATCGTGATGCGACTATGGCCGGGCCCGTCTGTCCGGTGCCGCGAAAATGTCCAGAGTGCTGTTCAAGTCGTTGCGGCCCCCGCGGCTCCCGCGGCCAAAAGGGCGGAGCTGAATCGCCCGCCAATTACAGAGACCTGGGTCTGGAGGTGTGACGTCATACTTTCTGCGGCTCTAGCGGGTGCTCGGGAGCAACCACAAAAGAACTTCGACATAAATGGCGCGCGTCCGACAACAGTTGCGCACTGTTTTGTTGATATCGCAGCTCACTGGTGGTTGTTTGACCAAGAATGACAACACGTAGTGACTCATAGATGTTCATGTAGTTGAGTGGCTTTGGAAAACATTCAGGGTTTCCATGAAATTGACTATTCGTTGCGACCATTACACGCGCCATCTATCGGACGCCATCAGCAGCCGCAAAAGTGTTCACGTTGTTCAAATTAGGCCCCGCCTTGTTGGCCGCGGGAGCCGCGGCGGCCGCAGACCCCTTGAACAGGACTCAGGCCGATCGTTGCCTGTGGTGTCCGAATTGTTTGCTGCGGTGTCCCGCAGAGTCTCGTCTGCTGGGTTGTTCGAGTGTTCCGCTGTGGAGTTCGAGAAGTCGTTCGCTGCGGTGTCCCGCGCAGTCTCTTCTGATTGGGTGACCGAGTTGTGTGCTGCGGTGTCCCGAGGCGAGGAGTCTGTCGTCTGCTGCGGTGTCCCGAGGCCAGGAGTTTGTGTTATGCTGCGATGTGCCGATGAGTCTGTCGTCTGTTGCGGTGTCTGACTTAGTCGTTTGATCCGTTCTCGCGCAGATAATCGGGCCCGTCGTTATAATAAACACGATGTTCAACCATAATTGTGTCGAATAAAGGGAGAGTTTTGGGGGAGAGTACAGTGAAAGGAGTTCGGGGGAGAGTAATGTGGAGTTTGAGGGAGAGTTTGGGGGAGAGTAATGGGGAGTTTGAGGGGGAGTAATGGGGAGTTCGGGACTCGGGTGAGAGTTTTAAGGGGACTAATGGGGAGTTAGTGTGAGAGTTTTGGGAGAGAGTAATGGAGAGTGGCTCATGGGAGTTATCGAGAGTCATTTTTGACAACTCTCGATAACTCCCCTAAAAGGGAGTAAGAATTTATATCGGTGTAAATGAAGTCAGGTGGTAAAATGACTATCACTATCGAATTATACGTGGAAAATAACTCATAAAACATGTGTTGCATGACTTTCGTAGTTATATTTAGTAAAAGTGACCTATTGTGACCTGGCCTTGGCCTTGACCTTGGCCAACAATTTAACTTTAGCTCATGTGGGATGTGCATCATACTTTTGGCAGCACTTTGGGTGATAATGGTCGTAATGGTAATGGAAGGCTTTGGATGGAAAGTATGGCCCATAAACTCAAATACGGCAATGTTGACCTTTGACCTGACCGTGACCTGACATTTGAGCTCACTTTGAATTTTTTAGCCTGTTTTAGATTCGTCTCGTTGAGTGATTTCGAATGCCGCCTTGCGGGTCTCGCTGCGATCATTGGTTCTGAAGATAGCCAGGGGGCGTTTAACGCCCCCCCCCCCCCCCCCCAGTCAATGGCGTTCGGCTGAGACCCCAGTCAATGCCGGGTTAATATAGCGGCACCATAGAAAAATGCGGTTTTTCGTATTAGTGCCTCGAGATCATTGCGCAACATTCAACTACACGAGTAAGGAAATAAATAATCAAATCTAGGGAAATTTCACTAGAAAAAAAAACTAAAGTCTCAATTTCTAGGCAAATATTTTCCTAGGAATATTTGCCTAGGAATTTATTTTTATGGTATGTAAACAGTCCTAATGATAGACAAAACACACCTGATGCAATTAAAGTAGCCCCAGTGACACTTAACCCGCGCCCCGATGGGGGGGGGGCAGAATTTGCCCCATCCCGGATTTTCTGTTAATAACTTGAAAACTATGATCGATATCAACGGTAAATTTGCATTACCTTGTGCTGCATCAATTCTACGTTTTCTCGCCACATTTCAATAAAATTGATGTAGGATGTTGGGAGATGATGACGTGTTAATGACGTCATGTCTGCCATTTTTGGTGCAAAAACGGTAAATGTGGGAAAATCGTAGAAAATAGTGTTTTGAAGCAAATTGCAAATAAAAAACGGGAGAAGAAAGTAAGTGACATTTTGTTCAATGTGACTTTCTCGGATTTTCAAGAAGAAAAAACTTTTGACCCCCAAAAAATAAAAATAAAACATGTTTTTTCGGGACAAAAAAAAAATTAAGTGAAATTCTTAAGCGCGAATCCCAAAATAAGGTCACCGGCCCAAATCCGCGGATAGAACAAAATGGGGTGCTTTTTTGCCACAAAAAGATATTCCTCCCCCCCCCCCCCCCACCACCACCACCACCACCACCACCACCACCACCACCACCACCACCACCACCCCCACCCACCCGCCACGGAGAGTGGCTGGATGCCGCAGTGCAGCCTCTCTCCATGCGGTGAGCCGGTCACCATGTGAAAAAAGGCTGTGCGTCACAGGGATGGACAGAAGGGTAAAATTTCCTCCTCTCAACCCGCGAATGAGCATCAGTGACGATATTTGAATCCGGTGATGTTGCAGTGACAAAAGTGTACTTTGTTTATTTTGTATTAAAAAATATATATACTGGAGGCTGGAGCTCAGAATTAAGTGCCTGAAATCCGAGGAGAAACTCATATTGAGGGTAGGTTAGGTTTCGGCAGAGCGGTTGGGCCTTACCAATCATTTTCGTAAAAATACACCCCTGCGGCCAGCGTGTTAACCTGGGAGATCGAGTGACTCAGCGCGCTAACTCCAAAAAGTTGCTAATTGACTGTTACAATATACAAAAATGAAATTTCATGGACATGGTAATTTGAAATATTTAAATATATTCCAAAACACCACAATCAACATATAAATTAATCCATTTCCGCACACTGTCCATTTTTACACTCCCTAATTTCTGGAAGGAATAGCAGAGGGCACACAGGCAACAAATCTCATTTTCAAGTTACTTGAAACACCTTCCACTCCACAAAACATTACCAAGACAGGAAAGGGACAGAACACCACTGAACCTTACACCAAGGACGTGGCACATCTCTGCTCAGGAAGGATAGCAGCCTCAACAACATAACATCAGCATACCAGACATCCAGTCACTGAAACAGGTCCTTCCTGAAGAAAGCTTCTCCCTCCTTGGGTATAGAATATATTCAGGAAGATCATGTCAAAATATATGAAAAATTATTGGTATGCACTCATATTACAACAGAGCATATAAGGGGCACTTTGTTATTCAATCAGGGGCGTAGGGAGAATTTCGCCCAGGGGGGAAATGGGATCAGAGGGGCCCTCGTAGCCAAGGGGGACCCACATCATTAAAGCAGTACAGTGCGTTGTATGTTGTAAAACAACGACAAATAAGATTTCGACAACGAAAAACAAGTGTATTTTTCCCATTTTTGGGACTGAAAAACACAAAATTTCGCCAATCCGAGATAGTCATTTCTAATATTTTGTCATTTCCTTTTTTCAAAATTTTTACTTGCAATTTTGAATTTCTATGATTTATCAAGCATGTATTGTTTTTCCACCAAAAAATACACGACATGACGTGATTAAAACGTCATTATCTCCCAAAGTAATCCACCATTTTCATTGAAATGTTGTGATAAGACGTAGAATTGATGCAGCATAAGGTACTGAAGGATTGACGTCGATATCTATCATTGTTTTCAAGTTATTGGGAAAATCTGGGAGGGGGGGCAGATCTGCCACCTCCTGCGGGGGGCGGGTTAATGCAAATATTATCCTTAGTCTTCTTCAATTCGGATTCAGGAAACAACACAGTACGTACATGCCGATTGTTCAAATGTACGATGAAGTTTACAAAATATCTACAAAATAACGAAATAACATGCTCCACCTTGATTTACAGAAAGCTTAGGATACAGTTTGCTTGGAAATTATCTTGAAAAATACACCGCATTGTGATACGAGTGGTTTCTACAACACGATAGTCATATATTAATAAGAGGCATAAACTGGCAATAATAGATGAGGTTGCATCTAAGAAACAAATAATGAACATTGGCGTCACACAGGGTTCAATTTTAGGTCCTCTTTTATGTATTCTCTATATTAATGACATCAGCAATACAACAGAAAAAAGCACCTTTTACTTAGCTGCTGATAATATACGGCAATTTATATTCAAGCTAGAAATGTTGAAGAATGCAAATAAAGATTAATTAATTAATTCCAAAAATAACGAGTTGTTCCATGTAAATATATTATCACTAAATACATCAAAGACAAATTACCAAATCTATTCAAGATCAGTGACGTGACAAGATCTTGACATAGTATTAAATGCCACACCAATCACGATAAACCCATGCATTAAATACTAGGAGTTCTTGTAGATGAAAATCGTAAATAGAATAGTCATATGTATATTGTAATATGTGTGATAAGCCGTAATATATAGGAGTTATCGGAATACCCCAAGCTTTATTTATCCTCACAGCAACTTCTATTGCAGTACAATGCATTAATTCCGCCCCATCTAAATTATTGTGCGGTGATCTGGATTCGGGGGTAGGAATTATGACACTAACATTAAAAGGCCTTTGATAGTGCGGAAACGAGCGATTTGTCCGCCCCTGTAGCTCAGTGGGAGAGCGCTGGACTTCTGACCTTTCCCGGTAGTGGCAGCACGAGTTCGAGTCAAAGTCAAAGCCTACATTACCAAAGCCTTGTACTCCTCTCAGACGTTACTAGCATACACTGAAAAACAATGAGAACTTTCACTGGTCTTCCTTCGAGAGCCTCACCGGCGATTGACCGGCAGACCACCTCTACCACCACAGGACCCTCTAAAGGCCAGCATAGAGTCCTCTACAGATCGGCAGGGGACTCTAAAGGCCGGCAGATGGTCATCTGCAGATCGGCAGGGCCCTCTAAAGGCCGGCAGAGGGCCATCTACGCGCACTCTACAGATTGGCTGGGACACTGCAGATCGACAGGGCCCCTAAAGACTGGAAGAGGGTCGTCTAAAGGTCAGCAGGGCCCTCTAAATGCCGGTAGAGGCCCTCTAAAGGCCGGCAGGCAGGCAAGGCGATCTACAGGTCGGCAGGGCCTGCTAAAGGCCGGCAGGGCCCTCTAAAAGCCGGCAGAGGGCCCTCTATAGATTGGCTGGGGCACTCTGCAGAACGACAGGACCCCTAAAGGCTGAAAGAGGGCCCTCTACAGGTATGAAGGGCCCTCTAAATGCAGGGAGAGGCCCTCTACAGATTGGTAGGGCGATCTACAGATCGGCAGGGCCCTCTAAAGACCGGCAGAGGGCCCTCTCCAGATCAGCAGGGACCCTCTACAGATTGGCAGGGTCCTATAAAGGCCGGTAGAGGGCCCTCTACAAGGGGCCATATAAATGCCGACCGGGGCCCTCTGCAGATCTGCCGGCCCTCTACATGCTGGAATGGCCCTCTAAAGGCGGGCAGAGGGCTCTATAGATTGGCTGGGCACTCTGCAGATCGACAGGGTCCCTAAAAGCCAGAAGAGGGCTCTCTACAGGTCGGCAGGGCCCTCTAAATGCCGACAGAGGCCCTCTACAGATTGGCAGGGCGATATACAGATTGGGAGGGCCCTCTAAAGACCGGCCCTCTCCAGATCAGCAGGGCCCTATAAAGGCCGACAGAGGCCCTTCTACAACCGGAAGGGGCCGTCTAAATGCCGACAAGGGGCCCCCTGCAATCGGCAGGCCCTCTGCATGCTGGAAGGGCCCTCTACAGATCGGCAGGGCCCTATAAAGGCCATCAGTGGGACCTCTACAGATTGGCTGGGACACTCTGCAGATCGACAGGCCCTCTAAAGGAAGGTTGGAAGAGGGTCCTCTACAGGTCGGCAGGGCCCTCTAAATTCCGACAGAGGCCCTCTACAGATTGGCAGGACGATCTACGGATCGGCAGGGCCCTCTAAAGACCGGCAGAGGGCCCTCTCCAGATCGACAGGGACCCTCTACATATTGGCAGGGCCCTATAAAGACCGACAGAGGGCCCTCTACAACCGGAAGGGGTCATCGAAATGCCAACAAGGGGCCCTCTGCAAATCGGCAGACCTCTGCATGCTGGAAGGGCCCTCTAAAGGCGGGCAGAGGGCCCTCTACAGATCGACAGGGCCCTATAAAGGCCGGCAGAGGACCCTCTATAGATTGGCTGGGGCACTCTGCAGATCGGCATGGCCCCTAAAGGCTGGAAGAGGGCCCTCTACAGGTCGGCAGGGCACTCTAAATGCCGGAAGAGGTCCTCTACAGATTGGCAGCGCGATCTACAGATCGGCAGGGCCCTCTAAAGACCGGCAGAGGGCCCTCTCCAGATCGGCAGGGACCCTCTACAGATTAGCAGGGCCCTATAAAGGCCGGCAGAAGGCCCTCTACAACCGGAAGGGGCCATATAAATGCCAACAGGGGCCCTCTGCAGATCGGCAGGCCCTCTACATGCTGGAAGGGCCCTCTAAATTCGGGCAGATGGCCCTCTACAGATCGGCAGAGCCCTCTAAAGGCCATCAGAGAGCCCTCTACAGATTGGCTGGGACCCTTTGCAGATCGACGGGGCCTCTAAAGCCTGGAAGAGGGCCCTCTAAATGCAGGTCGGCAGGGCCCTCTAAATGCCGACAGAGGCCCTCTGTAGATTGGCAGGGCGATCTACGATCGGCAGGGCCCTCTAAAGACCGACATAGGGCCCTCTCCAGATCGGCAGGGACCCTCTTCAGATCGGCAGAGCCCTATAAAGGCCGGGAGAGGGCCCTCTACAACCGGAAGGGGACCTTTAAATGCCGACAGGGGCCCTCTGCAGATCGGTAGGGCCCTTTAAAAGCTGGTAAAGGGCCTTATCCACACTGGCTGGGGCCCGTTTTACGTATTTACATAAACATGCCTTTAACAGACAAGCAAGTGTTGTTATTTATTCGTGTTACGATTTTGTTTATCGGTTCGTGTGCTTTCTTTTATGCGACGTAAGGCGTTTTGCGGGCGCCTGACACCATCAAAAACACTGGGGCCTTCGGCCCCAGGGGACCCTCTCTCAGTCGCCAGAGTGGCCCTTGGCCTCCAGGGGGGGGGGGCATGCCCTCTCCCCCCCCCCTTGCCTTCGCCCTTAGTTCAATGCATACATCCTATGCAACATCATGGCTTTCCGGTCGCACTCAATCTGTTTGAGGCGGAGCAGGTGTCGAGCTGCGGTAACCCATGGAGTGGTGCAGGGATCGATCTTGGGCCCAGTGCTATACTTCGTATTTACTAATGACTTGTCACAACATATGCCGCACGGAAAGATGGTACTGTACGCCGATGACGCCCAGTTTCTGGATTCCGACTCGCCAGGAAACCTCCCAGAATTGAAATGGCGCGTTGAGGAAAATGTGTCGATTTCATTGCTTTGGTTCACCAAAAACAGATTGAAGGTAAACCCTACGAAAACTGACCTACTTGTTCTAAATTCCCGCGCCAAAATATGGACTTTAACTTTACGATACAATTCGGAAATTCTTAAATCATTCCAGTGCGGTCGGTGAAGATTCTGGGTGTCAACCTCGACTCATGCCTGAAGTGGGAACAACACATAGCCGCCATCACCCGACGCTGTTACTGTGTTTTTATCGGGCTCGCCAGAATGCAGCGTCGCGTGCCGCGTGAAACGAAGCGACTGTTGGTGGAGGTGCTTGTGTTTCCTCATTTGCAGTACTGCATGTGTGTATGGGGAGGCTGTACTCAAACCCAAAACCGTAGGCTGCAGAAGTGCATTAACTTTGGCGCTCGCGTTGTCACTGGCCTGGGGTACCGCGATCGAGTATCTGGCACACTGTGTGAACTTGGCTGGCGTGCAATAAATGATATGGTTATCGAACGAGACTTGTACGCCATGTATGTACTCACTCATGCCGAGAACGCCCCCGAACTATTCTGTTCACGGATCATCAGTCGCTCCGATGTATCCACGCGCACAACCAGGGCTACCAGTGACGGGCAGCTGGAGGTGCCGCGCGCGCGCACTGAGTTCGCCAGGCGCTCGTTTTTCATCCGAGCCATCGGAGCGTGGAATGATTTGCCGCTGAATGTGAGGGCTTCACCCACTTTGGCTATTTTTAAAAAGTGTCTCAATGATGTTCTTTAAACTTGCATTGTGTGTATCTTGAGGGTTGATGTGCATCATTTAATGCGTGGGTGATATGTTTTTACATCTATGTTATTTTACGTGGAAAACTTAAAACCCATTTTATGGATGTGTTCCGAAATATATGATATGCTGATGATATGATGATCAAAAGTCACTACCAGTGAATGTGTACTATGCACACTAAATATAAAATCGTTACATATTTTTTGTTTAATTGGGCACAATTTTCAGTCAGGGGCGGAACCAGAAAATCTTGAAGGAGGGGGTCATCATTTGCAATGGTGCCCCTACCCAATCTGAAAACTCAACGGATTTGGTCCAGAATATTTTGAGTTTTTTTTATTTCAGTATTGTTTTGTTGAATTGGCAAAACGTTGGCTATAGGTATTTGCGATATCAGTCGTACCCTTTGTATCTAAAGTGCCGCGAATGGTGCTAAAATGTATCATTTGTACAGTCGAGGGCGGCCCCAGACGGCTGATGAACAGGGGGGGGGGGAAACTTGACCAAGAGGGTAGTCGAGATTCGTGACCGGGGGGGGGGGGTGGGGTGGTAGTCGTTTTTTACGAGCAGTAAATCTTATGCATGCAATAGAAGTGTATCATATTGCTTTGTGTCACGTGCGGACTTCAAAAATGTTCTTGAACTAAAAAAAAATAGGCAGCATTTTGCGAAGGGAGTGGCTTGAAAACAATTGTCACGAAAACTGTCCTTAAACTTAACTACCTACCAATGTTATTTACGCAAAATGGACACACACCACTATTATTGCTCCGCGAAGCGGCGCCAAAATTTGAGGTTTGTGGCGAGCTGGAGAACTAATTTTTGCTATTGGAACCAGGATGCATGGTTAAAACAAGGAAAAATATCTGGAGCAAAAGGTGGGGTAAAAAGACATGTTGCCCACACCCATTTAAGGCCAAAGGTGGGGACATGGCCCCCATCCCCCCCCCCCCCCCCTGCAGTCGTCAGTGTGTAGTCTATATTAGACCTTTTGTACTGGAATAGAAAACACTGATACGCGGCGCGGATTTTTTGCTTCATTTTTGGGTCTGGATAACTAGGCCCTCAAAAATTAGAAAGTTTATATATGTATCAGCCCAAGGCCACCAATGCAGCCACTCAATGAGATTCTTCCACCGCAAAGATAAAAGGAATTTCGCCGCGGTGACACAAAATGTGATATTTTCGACTTTTTCTCACAAAATTCTAACAGCTTGGAGGCAGTTGCAAGTTTAAAATACGTTTCATGGATTTGCAGACATGAACCACATTATAAAACAGCCTAAACGGCGGGCACTATTGGGTTCGTTCGATAAAAAAAAAACGATAGTCAACAAACTTCGTGACATCGAGGATTTATCAGGACGCACGTATGTAATCATTAACCAAACTCAAAAGGCTGGAGAACTGAAGTTTGTGGAACCATGCCTGATTCAACCTAACCTAACCTGACCAAAACTAGCCTAAGTCCTAACACAATCATGTCCTAACAAAGCCAAACATATTATAACATGAACCAACCAAACTATTAACAAGATCAAAGCCAGCCCTGCGAGTCAGATTTCGAATGGCTAGTCAATTTTTGTTTTATAAACTGAGGAAGACTCTCCAGGATTCTCATACACGGGCGAGTTGAGTTGCATGACGCCATATATGTCTGTATATAAATATATGCATGCGGCCAGTAGAAGCAATTTTACGAAACATTCACGCAGCAATCTTATGTGAGCTAAGCTAAGCGAAAACGACATTGATCGTTGAATGATGTATTATAAATGTACGAGATTAAATTTCGAGGGCTCCTTAATTCTGAAATATAAAATTATTGAAGTACAAAAGCCGAAGCAGACTTTTTACGAAACAAGAATCAATCGTCGATTGTAAATTATCTTCAACAGTAAATAACTCCCAAGTTACTCCAATAAATAACAACAAGTAACTCCCAAAATGAAGAAACAGAGACGTCACTTCTTCTTGCATTCGACTACACCCATAAAGCTGTTTTTTATTCAACATTTAACTGATCATTATTATAAGAAGTATAGGATGATTTATATCCTTATATTTTGTACATTTTATATTATTTTTATATAGCATTATATTAATTACATGTTTGGACATTATTTCGACGTATTCCACATAATATGATCATAAGGTTAAGTATCATCCTTATACTTCATAGAAACCTTCATACAATAGGTATATCAAATAAGATATAGGTACTACTTGAAACAATATATGTCAAATAAGATGACGTTGCTTTTAAGTACCAATATGGATGTATTAAAAGTCACTTGATAATTTCAAACAATTTCCAAAAAAGAACAGCCTTTCCAAAAATGGCATGCACTACATTTGTTCATTGCGAGTCCAGCTTACCAATATCCGTTGCATGCTGGCCGGTTGAGAGCTCGGTTTTTCTCGGGTCACGTTGCCAATGGCTGAGGGCTAGGTGGCCTCCGGGTTCCACGAGAAAACTTTCCCGGCTCCTCCGTCCCGCGTGGGTCAAATCAATGTGTGGGAATCCCTTGCTCGTGTGAGCCGACCGTTCAGTCGTCTCTCGTGTCTCGAGCGCCGCAGGAGGAGACTCTGCCGGCGCCGCGGTGGCCAGGCGACGGATCCCCCTCGCGCCCAGTGCCGCCTCTTATATACGGTCTGGTGCGCTGCGGGGCTCCCGGTCACGTTTGTCCGGTCTGCACGGCCGACCGTTGTGTGCTGAGGTCGTGACTGGTGTGGTCAGTATAGTGGGAACCTGCACGGAAAGCGGACACGGCTGGCCCGCGGTCAGGCCCCACACAGAAGGTTGTCAATGCTGACCGATGTTACCTACACAAGAAAGGCATTACGATCGGACTCCAAGTAAGGTTAGCCAATTCATGGAAGAGGCCAGCAATATGTGTGCTTAATTGTCGGGCAAGTTGCGTAAGTAGCATGGGGCAAGACTAAAGACATTAGATGCATTTTGCTGAAAATATCGTTTCCTATTTGACGGAGGCGGCGAGTGATAGCATTTTCACATAGTTTGGAGATTTGGCTTGTATTCTGCATCACCTAATTATACCTTCTTCAGTTAACAAATTTGTAGGCGACGATTTTCGAGGAGCCTGCAAAAGGGGCGTATTGCCCCACCCCCTGGACAAGACGCCCCCTGTCGATAGGGCAAAACGCTCCATCCCCTCGAACTTCGCTCCTATGGAGAGTAGGCGAAAACCAAAAATACCGTTCGATAGCTCGCCGGAATTAATGTCGAAACCATTTCGTCATTTTTTGGCTCAGGTCAATACTTAGGTCAACAGAGGTAGTCAAAGGTCACCATGGTAACTCCTGGAATCTGTCTCAGATTTCCCCAAATATCTCGGGAAATATGATAGCTGGGAACAAACGGAACAAAGCAATCAAAGGCTCTTTAAATATGCATTCGCTGGGCCTATGTCCATGATTTAGATCAGTTGAACAGTTTAGGCACAATAGGTCATCAACGGTTAAGCACTTGCCCTGTCTTGCCCCAAGACGAAAGGGGCGTTTTACCCCATTGCGTGCTTTCGATGAAAAGCGAGCCAAGCCCAAAAACGTGCATGAACCCATAAATGAGCAATAGACATTTTCCTACATCAGATTCTGACCTTTCAGTTGGCTTGATTTATCTGGAAAAAAGTGTTGAGAGAAAGAATGATCCTGGTCCATTTCAGTACTGAAATAACAGAAACGCTCCAAAAACAGACTTTTACTTATATCCCTGGAAAGCGCCGCAGAAATTATGTTGCCTTCTATAAGTTCACTGACCATATGTTGCTTGTTTTGTGGAGCAGAATATTTTTACCCGGGACCTTCTAAATTCCGAGATATCTTGGTGAGGCGTTTTACCCCGATGGGGGCGTGTTGCCCCATCTTACCTTATACCCAGGGGTAAAAATAACGCCAACTCGGCAACGTCGTTGGTAGCAAATCAGCGTTACACCAAACGATGATTTGTAGCAAAACTGGCCAATGACAAGACATACAAATTACACTTTCATTGCTGCGGTATATGCATAAATGAGTCACTGTCTGGTCTTTGTAGATCCTGTACACTTATGGGGCTGCTTTGTTTTGGTATCTTCACGGTTGGTTGATCTCAGTTTGCTGGAGATAATTTGAAATTCAATAGGTTGCTAGCGAGAAATGGGGAAAATATCACCATAAGTGGGCAAATATCACAAGGTTCTCGCAAAATCTAGAGACTTAATCGTACCATTTTAGGAAATCTACACCTACCCGAGATAGAGAGTATTGTACCCAAAAAAACGCCAACATGAGTCGAAAGAGAGTGATACAGGTTGTATATGTTTGTATCACGCATAATAAGAACACAGGACATCAAATTTTACTTCAAAGTATTCCAATATCTTATAATAAAATATTTATAATGTTATTATCAGGCCATATTTTTTTAAAAAAAATGTAACGCAATGAAGCGTAAAGACTTGAGTCTGCTTTGTATGGTACTCCATCACTACAAGTTAGGGCGGTCGGGCGGCTTTGCGCTATAGGGTACGACCCCGGCCGCTCCATAGTATTATTCGTATTTTTCCGGAAGTAGGCAGCTTGACTGAAAAAAATGTGCTGACGTGGAGAAGGGAACGTGTGGGACACATTTGGTGCCTACCTCAGAAACTCTGAGTGCGGAATTAGCCTAAAATTGCTCAAGAAGCTTTGATTTATCTGTCAGATCTCGTCGCGCCAGTGACTGTCCTCCTCGTGCCTGGCGAAATCAGCAAAAGACCTATATTCTTCAGCCGGACGATGAGTGCATGAACACCGACATCAATCCACCGACACCTGCCTCCCCCGTCAACCCCTCCTTAACCCGCGCGGCGCTGGGGTCTCCATCCGAACACGCCGCGCTGGGGGGTAAATTTTACCCCCCCCCCCCCTCTTATCTCCCGAACCAATAATCGCAGCGAGACGCGCAAGGCGGCGATCGGAAGCTCTCGATGGGAATATTCTAAGGAATTCTTAAAATTTTATTTAAAAGGTCACATATCAGGTCAGGGTCAGGTCAAAGGTCAAAACCACCTGTTTTCGGATTATTGGCTGCAGAGACCGGACTATCAACAGCAGCGCGCCGAAACTCTGCCAAAACACTTCTAAATATAAGGAGAGGGTAATGCTTGAGTATGAATATCATACTAAGTACAGGTCAAGGTCAAAGTCAGGTCACAAAAGGTCACACTGTGAAAAAGTAATATGAAACCCATGTGACATGTCTCATGGGTTATTTCAGACGTAAAATCGAAAAATAATGGTTATTTTGACATTTGACCTCAAGGTCAGGTCAAGATCAGGCAAAAAAGGTCAAATTTTGAAATCCAAAATTTACAATAACCGACACATGTTTACGGTTCAGTTTTGCCACAGCAATCCAATGGTGAAATTTGTTTTTGTGTACGATGTCTAGAAATGTCAAAATTGCGATTTTTTCAAATGCGTCCATCACATTGAACACTTATTAGTGTCATTTGGGGTCAAAAATATAGATGTTTGTTTGAAATTTGGAATAGTCACTCATTAGAGATGGTTATCTGACATATCTTCCGGTTTTTTGAAAATTCTTACAATTTTGGATTTTGTAAACTTAGAAGAAAAAAAACGATTTTTTGAATTTTGGGGATCAGAAAATAAAAATTGTGCAAATCCGAGATCGCCATCTTGTAGAGAATGTCATTTCCTTCCTTTTGACGTGCTTTGTTTGCAATTTGCTTCAATACTCGCTGTTCTATCATCGATCAAAGTTTCGTCCATTTTGGACCGAAAATGGCGTTACATGACGTCACTAAAACGCTATTTTCGCAAAAACTTCTCGACCGATTTTCTCCACAATTTATCTGAAGACGTCAAATCGATGCCAGATAAGGTACTGAAAGTTTCGCGTCGATATCTAGTGTAGTTTTGAATCTATAGCGAAAACCCGGGAGGGGGGTAACATTTACCCCCCAGCGGTGCGGTGCGCCGCGCGGGTTAATGATGGCCCGCGGCGGCCAACATTAACCGACGCCGGTCCCGAATCACCCCCTCAGTCGAACCGGGTCCTTCGGGCGCCGCCGCTAACGACGACTGAGGCGGAGGGGATGCAGCCGCAGGGGTGGAAGGAAGGTGAAATGGAGTTAGATAATGGAAAACAATCAATATAGGCAGTTACATGGATATATTGAATACGTCGTCTGGATGGATGTTGGAAGGCAGAACATAGTCGTCTGTTCTATTGCAAATGCTGAACCTGTTTTGACGTTAAATCAACAAGTGTCTTATCCCATGAGGGTACGATTAGCTTGGTGCCGAGGTGGGTATACCGGCACTTGGGTATAGCAATAAGCCTGGCCTAGCTGCAAAAAGAAGAACCGATTAAATAACGTTGCAACTCTTGCTGAACTGCTCGTCAGTTTTGTGTAGCGAATTTTCGCATTAGCAGATATAAACATTTGCAATCGACAAAAATGAAAATGTAGCAATGGAAATGTGTAGAAATGGAGCTTCGATGAGAATGTAATGAAACTCGATAAAAAAGTAGTTTCGATGAAAAGCGTAGCAAAATTGGGCTCCGTCAAATTTGGTTGGTAGCAAATTTTACCCTTTTTTACCCCTGACTGTATACCCGAGTGAATTCGACCAGCGAATAGCTCGATCATGATCTTATTTGATTGTACGCCTCTCGAACTTTATGCTGAGGTCTTGAAACTGTTCAGCGAATTTGCAGTGAGAATGTCACATGTTTGCTATGGTCATAACATTGGGTAGTGGTTATACAAACTGACAACAAAACAAAAAACTAAATCAACGCTGCTGGTTTCAAGTGGAGCCATTTGACTCAGCCCAGGACTCACCCTGTCATCGTTTTAAGTAGTTATAGTTACAGAGCATATACATAGTTCTACTGTGATATTATCCAAGCCGTACGTACAGTCTCTCTTGAAAAGAATTGTATTGTATTGTATTGTATTGTATTGTATAATAACGAACAATCCACACGAATGTGTTTTTTACAGTTCTGAGTCAATAAAGGGATAAACATGGGATAAGACATGACATAGTAAAACATGCGCACATATATACACATACGTCCACACCGAAATCGAAATAAAATCAGACATTTGCTGGCAGGAGTTGGCGCTTCAGCTGTCTTTTAAATTGTCTGACAGACATATCGTTGAACTCGCGCGGCAGCTCGTTCATGCCAAGCGCCGCGCGGTAGGCGAAGCGCCTCTTTCCAGTCTCCGTCCTAACCCGCGGTAGGAATAGGAGCCGGTCCTGCCTAGTGGGCCGCGAGTGGGCAGGCCTGTCACAGTGGGTGACGAATATCTCGGCGAGACTCCGGCTCAGCGGTGCGTGCGGCGCCCCATTATCCACTGCGTTTTTATTATCCACTGCGTTCATTTAATTATCCACTGCGTGCGGCGCTCCACCGAACTAACCAAAACAGTTTGAGAGCCCCAGCACATTCTGAGCGCCTGATGGCTAGTCCGGTCCGAGAGGGGAGGGTGACCGGTCAAAGGTCGTGTCACCCGCCCCTCTCTTCCCCGACCCACCACAAAGCCCACCGCTTTGAAGCGTTTCACGCCTTGCGTGATCGTAAAATAGAGTAGAGGTGCAACTTTTTGGCCCCTGGCTCACGTGATGTGGTATTTCAAATTTTGCAATTGTTCCTGTTTGTGTAAGTAAAAAAACACAGACACACGCAATGGACTTTTCAACATCCGATGTATGTATAAATTCATGACTCATGAGAAGACAAAGCAAAAGGGTTATTTTGTTTATAAATACGTTGTATATACGTAATCATAATATCATAATCATACACGATTACGTTATTGAGTATTGTCACAAAATAATGATTTGACCAATAGTTACAACATATAGGCTCGACCCCTGCAAATTTGTTCCTTTATTTGTCGATTCTAAAGGCTAATGCTAATGAAGGTATTGCAAATTCAATAAGTTGCAGCTCGGTTGTGGAACGTTCACGAAATCATGTGGTTAAGCTATACGATAACGGCTATCTGCATCGCTTTGAAAGTCTCGTCCTGCATCAAAAATGCAATGTTTATTTTCAATAACGGGACTGTTTGAGTAGTTTTCATTCAATCATTGCGTTTGTATTGCAAGTTTCAAATTCACGTTATATATAATACCTCCCGGGGCCGGGAAAAAGTTTGTTTTAAGTCCGAGGTCAGCCTGACAAATTTGTGCACGAGCCCGTAGGGCGAGTGCAGAAATTTTCAGGATGACCGAGGACTTAAACAAACTGCCGGCCCGAGGGAGGTATTTATTTTACCATATGCCGAGATATCCTTTCGACATTAGCACGTGCTTTTGGGAAATGCTTTCGGCCCGCTGCGGCTAGTGTTAAAGGTAACTGGGAAACGATTTGGCCCGGGTCAATTTTAGTTTCCCAGTCAATTATTTAACAGAATATTCAGAGCGGAAGTGCGAAAGTCACACATACATATTTTATATATTTATGATTACTAGATTTGTCGAATAAACCCTGTGAATCGCCTTAAAACATTGTTGCACTGTCACATACGTAACTATTTATTGTATTAAATACAACACACATACATATTGATGCGCATATTATTCGGTTATCTGACGCCAATAACATACGGCAAAACGAAATCGTGTGCAGACAATTCATAGCACTGCGTAATCATACTTGTCTACTGATTTGATTATGGGCACAGTTTGTGATTCTTTTGGAAGTGGTTGGCGACTAAAAGCATGCAATGAAAGGTGATCGCTTCATAGTGCCCGCTATTACCCTTCCTTGCTTCAATCGATAGAAGGGCACACGAGTAAGGTGAGTTCCGTTTTGCACCACTCCAGAAGATTGACACTGTTCTGTTCTTTGCAGTGTTCTTGAAGTAGTTTGATCCGCTGCTCCATTATTTTTCCTCACGGTAGAGTATCTGAATCGCGACTGGATTCCATTAGCCGCGCTGCTCCGGAGCTCCATGCCGCGCTACTCCGGAGCTCCATGCCGCGCTACTCCGGAGCTCCATGCCGCGCTACTCCGGAGACATGCCGCGCTGCTCCGGAGCTCCATGCCGCGCTACTCCGGAGCTCCATGCCGCGCTACTCCGGAGCTCCATGCCGCGCTACTCCGGAGCTCCATGCCGCGCTACTCCGGAGACATGCCGCGCTGCTCCGGAGACATGTCGCGCTGCTCCGGAGACATGCCGCGCTGCTCCGGAGCTCCATGCCGCGCTGCTCCGGAGACATGTCGCGCTACTCCGGAGCTCCATGTCGCGCTGCTCCGGAGACATGTCGCGCTGCTCCGGAGACATGCCGCGCTACTCCGGAGACATGCCGCGCTGCTTCGGAGCTCCATGCCGCGCTGCTCCGGAGACATGCCGCGCTGCTCCGGAGACATGTTGCGCTACTCCGGAGACATGCCGCGCTGCTCCGGAGCTCCATGCCGCGCTGCTCCGGAGCTCCATGCCGCGCTACTCCGGAGCTCCATGTCGCGCTGCTCCGGAGACATGCCGCGCTGCTCCGGAGACATGTCGCGCTACTCCGGAGACATGCCGCGCTGCTCCGGAGCTCCATGCCGCGCTGCTCCGGAGCTCCATGCCGCGCTACTCCGGAGACATGCCGCGCTGCTCCGGAGCTCCATGCCGCGCTACTCCGGAGCTCCATGCCGCGCTGCTCCGGAGACATGCCGCGCTACTCCGGAGACATGCCGCGCTACTCCGGAGACATACCGCGCTACTCCGGAGACATGCTGCGCTACTCCGGAGACATGCTGCGCTGCTCCGGAGCTCCATGCCGCGCTGCTCCGGAGACATGCCACGCTACTCCGGAGACATGCCGCGCTACTCCGGAGACATGCCGCGCTACTCCGGAGACATGCCGCGCTGCTCCGGAGACATGTCGCGCTGCTCCGGAGCTCCATGCCGCGCTGCTCCGGAGACATGTCGCGCTACTCCGGAGCTCCATGCCGCGTTGCTCCGGAGACATGTCGCGCTACTCCGGAGCTCCATGCCGCGCTGCTCCGGAGACATGCCGCGCTGCTCCGGAGACATGCCGCGCTGCTCCGGAGCTCCATGCCGCGCTGCTCCGGAGACATGCCGCGCTGCTCCGGAGACATGCCGCGCTGCTCCGGAGACATGCCGCGCTACTCCGGAGCTCCATGCCGCGCTACTCCGGAGACATGTCGCGCTGCTCCGGAGACATGCCGCGCTGCTCCGGAGACATGCCGCGCTGCTCCGGAGCTCCATGCCGCGCTACTCCGGAGCTCCATGCCACGCTACTCCGGAGCTCCATGCCGCGCTGTTCTGGAGCTCCATGCCGCGCTGCTCCGGAGACATGCCGCGCTGCTCCGGAGACATGCCGCGCTACTCCGGAGCTCCATGCAGCGCTACTCCGGAGCTCCATGCCGCGCTGCTCCGGAGACATGCTGCGCTACTCCGGAGCTCCATGCCGCGCTGCTCCGGAGCTCCATGCCGCGCTGCTCCGGAGCTCCATGCCGCGCTGCCCCGGAGACATGTCGCGCTGCTCCGGAGACATGCCGCGCTACTCCGGAGCTCCATGCCGCGCTGCTCCGGAGACATGCCGCGCTACTCCGGAGCTCCATGCCGCGCTGCTCCGGAGACATGCCGCGCTGCTCCGGAGCTCCATGCCGCGCTGCTCCGGAGACATGCCGCGCTACTCCGGAGCTCCATGCCGCGCTGCTCCGGAGACATGCCGCGCTACTCCGGAGCTCCATGCCGCGCTACTCCGGAGACATGCCGCGCTGCTCCGGAGACATGCCGCGCTACTCCGGAGACATGCCGCGCTGCTCCGGAGACATGCCACGCTACTCCGGAGACATGCCGCGCTACTACGAAGACATGCCGCGCTACTCCGGAGACATGCCGCGCTGCTCCGGAGACATGCCGCGCTACTCCGGAGCTCCATGCCGCGCTGCTCCGGAGCTCCATGCCGCGCTGCTCCGGAGACATGCCGCGCTATTCCGGAGCTCCATGCCGCGCTGCTCCGGAGCTCCATGCCGCGCTGCTCCGGAGACATGCCGCGCTACTCCGGAGCTCCATGCCGCGCTGCTCCGGAGACATGCCGCGCTTCTCCGGAGACATGCCGCGCTACTCCGGAGACATGCCGCGCTACTCCGGAGCTCCATGCCGCGCTGCTCCGGAGACATGCCGCGCTACTCCGGAGACATGCCGCGCTGCTCCGGAGACATGCCGCGCTACTCCGGAGACATGCCGCGCTGCTCCGGAGACATGCCACGCTACTCCGGAGCTCCATGCCGCGCTGCTCCGGGGACATGCCGCGCTGCTCCGGAGACATGCCGCGCTACTCCGGAGCTCCATGCCGCGCTACTCCGGAGCTCCATGCCGCGCTGCTCCGGAGCTCCATGCCGCGCTGCTCCGGAGACATGCCGCGCTGCTCCGGAGACATGCCGCGCTACTCCGGAGCTCCATGCCACGCTACTCCGGGGACATGTCGCGCTACTCCGGAGCTCCATGCCGCGCTACTCCGGAGCTCCATGCCGCGCTACTCCGGAGACATGCCGCGCTACTCCGGAGACATGCCGCGCTGCTCCGGAGACATGCCGCGCTGTTCCGGAGCTCCATGCCGCGCTGCTCCGGAGACATGCCGCGCTGCTCCGGAGACATGCCGCGCTACTCCGGAGCTCCATGCCGCGCTGCTCCGGAGACATGCCGCGCTGCTCCGGAGACATGCCGCGCTACTCCGGAGCTCCATGCCGCGCTGCTCCGGAGACATGCCGCGCTACTCCGGAGCTCCATGCCGCGCTGCTCCGGAGACATGCCTCGCTACTCCGGAGCTCCACGCCGCGCTACTCCGGAGCTCCATGCCGCGCTACTCCGGAGCTCCATGCCGCGCTGCTCCGGAGACATGCCGCGCTGCTCCGGAGCTCCATGCCGCGCTGCTCCGGAGACATGCCGCGCTGCTCCGGAGACATGTCGCGCTGCTCCGGAGCTCCATGCCGCGCTGCTCCGGAGACATGCCGCGCTGCTCCGGAGACATGCCGCGCTACTCCGGAGCTCCATGCCGCGCTGCTCCGGAGACATGCCGCGCTGCTCCGGAGACATGCCGCGCTGCTCCGGAGACATGCCGCGCTGCTCCGGAGACATGCCGCGCTGCTCCGGAGCTCCATGCCGCGCTGCTCCGGAGACATGCCGAGCTGCTCCGGAGACATGCCGCGCTACTCCGGAGCTCCATGCCGCGCTGCTCCGGAGACATGCCGCGCTACTCCGGAGCTCCATGCCGCGCTGCTCCGGAGACATGCCGCGCTACTCCGGAGCTCCACGCCGCGCTACTCCGGAGCTCCATGCCGCGCTACTCCGGAGCTCCATGCCGCGCTGCTCCGGAGACATGCCGCGCTGCTCCGGAGACATGCCGCGCTACTCCGGAGCTCCACGCCGCGCTACTCCGGAGCTCCATGCCGCGTTACTCCGGAGCTCCATGCCGCGCTACTCCGGAGACATGCCGCGCTGCTCCGGTTACCACTGCGGTCGTCGGTCGCGTCACTACACCACTGCAGTGGTGTGGTGCGGTGAAGAGAGCAGTGCACTGCTCTCTTCTGGCATATTGCCGAAATAGCTTGTAATGTCCAAACACAAATCCTTCGACTGGTCTTATTGCTCACGCTCAGCCACAAACATCACCACCACCGACACCACGGACAGCCGTACGTCTGCCCTCGCTGTGCCCGACTGCTGGCCGCACGGCGCGCCGCCGCCGCACAGTGGGCCCTAGCAGCCTCAAATGCGCAGGAAATTCAGATTTTGCGACTTATATAAATTGCAAGTATTTATGTTTTCTTAGACTTAAAATTTACCAAAGCACACGATGTCGTTATGTTTTTACAGTAAAGTGGAGATAAAGGTCGGCAATGTGCCTCCAAAGTCGATCATTTGCAGGAATAGCCCTGTATGTGTCTTGCTTGCAGAATACAGCCATGATGTTTGGCCATCATTTTTTGGGGGAACGGATACGCCATTTCACTTAACTTCTATGAGCTCAGTACAACAGAGTATTGTTATCATGTTTTTAGGGATTGCTACATTTGATTTGGACATCTGCAAGATGCTAGCAACCAACTACGAGAACGTGAGAATAATAATATTGTTATCTCTTCATTTAAGGCTTAACAAAATGCTTAACCGAACTTATCCACGAAATGTATTCCGATACATCTTCAAACAATGCGCTTTCAGATCCTATTCACAGTTTTTGCTACTTTCTGCTAGTTTTTGAGATATCAGCCATTGATAATCGCCTGATGTCAGGAGCGATTTTGACCTTTACGCTCAGAACCGTACCTTCTGCCGCGAGACGACCCCGGACAGGCCTCACTGAGGCCGCCCCGGGCTAAGAGTGACATTATCCAGTTACGGAACGGGACAGGCGAAGCAAATCATGATTTAATTATTTTATTGTTGATGAGTGTGCATAATGTACATGTAGGGGTGTAGTTTCGCAAAATCAGTTGTGGGGCTCGACTCAGGTTCCGGCACGTATCCATAATTTTTATCATCTTTATCATTTATCATCAAATTTTGATCCTCAGCCAGGGGGGTGGGATCGGGTCGTCAGCAGGTCGCATTTTATCTAGTATACATTTGTTTGCTCAGGGGGTGAGGGAGGGCATGTTCCCGTGCCCCCCCCCCCCCTCTCTCCTTGGCTACGTCTCTGCTCAGGTTCAACCAGTGGTGGGGATCTAGGTTTCTAGTTTGGTTTTCGTGTTTCGCATTTCGCTACAAATTTCGAAATAAGGTTGCCATACTCGCATATGAGAGCGCCGTCAGCGAAAGTTGTTGAGCGGGGGGAGTGGTAAATAGTACGGGGGCTAAAGCACCCCGTCAGGGGCGGATCCAGAAAATCTTCAAGTGGGGGTTCATCAATTGTAGTGGTGCCCCTACCTATAACCAAATCTGAAAACTCAACGGATTTGGTCCACTATATTTTGAGGGTGCCCCTATTTCAGCATTTTTGTTTTTATTGACAACGTTGGCTATAGGTATTTGTAATATCAGTCGTACCCTTTCTATCATTTAAAGTGCCGCGGATGGTGCTAAAATATATTATGTGTACAGTCAAGAGCGGCCCCAGACGGCTGGTGAAGAATTTACCAAGAGGGAATTCGAGTTTTGTGGCCAGGGGGGGGGTTGGAAGCCGTTTTTTACGAGCAGTAATCTTATGCATGCGATAAACTATTATTGCGCCGCGAAGCGTCGCCAAAATTTGAGGTTTTGAGCGGGTTGGAGAACTAAGTTTTGCTATTGGAAGTTGGAACCAGCATGCAGGGTCAAAACGAGGAAATATGTCTGGAGCAAAAGGTGGTGTCAAAAGACAAGTTGCCCCCCCCCCCCATTTAAGGCCAAAGGTGGGGCCATGGCCCCCATTTCTCCTCCCCATATCTTCAACTCGATCGGGCAAGTAGTTTCTGAGATACAAAAAAGGGTGCGCACGTGCGCACGTGCAGAGGCACCTCCCTTTGACTTGTGGGAAAGTGGGGACTGAGAGGTCACTAACCACACCAAATTTGAACACAATCGGCTCAGCCGTTCTAGAGATATAGAATAGGGGTGTGCACGTGTGCACATGCAAAGCCATCCCACCCCTGACTTGTGGAAAGGCAGCGGCTGAGAGGTCCCTAACCACACATCAAATTTGAACTCAATCGGCTCGGCCGTTCCTGAGATATATAATAGGGGTGTGCACGTGCGCACGTGCAGTCACCCCAACCCTGAGTTGTGTGAAAGTGGCGGCTGAGGGGTCCCTAACCACACACGAAATTTTCACATAATCTGCCCAGCTGTTGCGGAGTTTTTGCGAGAAAACACTTTTCAACACCCCTCACACGGCACGCGCCACGCGCAGTGGTAATCATTCACTTGAGTCGGCACTAGTCTGAAACAGGGTAGGTTAGATGGGGCTTCTCAGCAAAGAAGTCTGCTTGTCAATCGGACGTGCAGTTGCAGAGATATAAGCTTCTTAAAAGTGTCGCCACGGGTCGGGCCGGGCCGGGCCGGGCCGCTCATAATCAGATTTGTCCCATACACCACGGAAGGACGAGCGAGCGCACAGTGGCTTTGTGCCCACTGGAGTTGGACACAAAAACCTCGCTTTCTTCACGCAGAGATGAATTACAGGCCACAGCTCAGGACACAGAGTTCATATAATTGACCATGAAGTGCCTGGTGTGTCCACAGGGCACAGATGAATGCTGGGCCGCTGGCATCTTCTTTTGGATAGTTTATGCTGTTCGACCCAAAAAGAATGAATCTTTGCGCAATGAATGATTCAATCAGTCTATTTTCCAGTGGCGGATCCAGGGGGGTCACGGGGGTCATGCCCCCCCCCCCCCCCTTAGGCCGTTAAGGGGCACCACTGCGCTGGGGGCACCAGGAGCACCGCCGCCCCGGGGCACCACCAAAACCCCAAAATAAATAAAACAATAAAACAAAAATGAAGCGAAAAAAACAAAATCAAGCAAAAAATTCAACACAAAATCCAAAGTAAAGCATAAAATGCTACGCCGCTACACGCCGCACATCATTATCAGTGTTCCTTGAACCAAAGGCACCACCACGCCGGTGTACCAGGGGCACCAAGGGGCACCACCGGTGTACCATGAGGGCACCACCGCGCAGGTGTACCATGGGGGCACCACCGCGCCGGTGTACCAGGGGCACCACCGGTGTATCAGGGGCACCACCGGTGTACCAGGGACACGACCGCGCCGTTGCACCAGCGGCACCACCGCGCCGGTATACCAGGGGCACCACCGCGCCGTTGTACCAGGGGCACCACTGCGCCGTTGTACCAGGGGCACCACCGCGCCGGTGTACCAGGAGCACCATCGCGCCGGCGTACCAGGGGCACCACCGCGCCGGTGCACCAGTGGTAACACCGCCCCGGTGCACCAGCGGCACCACCACGCCGGTGTACCAGGGGTCTCAGCTGAGACAGCTGAGATAGCTGAGACAGCTAAACAACAAGATTTAGAGCTGAGACAGCTGAGTTGGAGCCGTGGAGCTGTAGTGCAGCAGCGGAGCAGCGGAGCAGCGGAGCTGTAGTGCAGCAGCGGAGCAGCGGAGCAGCGGAGCTGTAGTGCCGCTGTGCAGCAGCGGAGCAGCGGAGATGTAGTACCGCTGTGCAGCAGCGGAGCAGCGTAGCAGCGGAGCTGTAGTGCCGCTGTGCAGCAGCGGAGCAGCGGAGCTGTAGTACCGCTGTGCAGCAGCGGAGCAGTGGAGCAGTGGAGCTGTAGTGCCGCTGTGCAGCAGCGGAGCAGCGGAGCTGTAGTATCGCTGTGCAGCAGCGGAGCAGCGGAGCTGTAGTACCGCTGTGCAGCAGCGGAGCAGTGGAGCTGTAGTGCCGCTGGGCTGCAGTGGAGCAGTGGAGCTGTGGAGCTGTAGTGCCGCTGTGCAGCAGCGGAGCAGCGGAGCTGTAGTACCGCTGTGCAGCAGCGGAGCAGTGGAGCAGTGGAGCTGTAGTGCCGCTGTGCAGCAGCGGAGCAGCGGAGCTGTAGTACCGCTGTGCAGCAGCGGAGCAGTGGAGCTGTGGAGCTGTAGTGCCGCTGTGCAGCAGCGGAGCAGTGGAGCTGTAGTGCCGCTGTGCAGCAGCGGAGCAGCGGAGCTGTAGTACCGCTGTGCAGCAGCGGAGCAGTGGAGCTGTAGTGCCGCTGTGCAGCAGCGGAGCAGCGGAGCTGTAGTACCGCTGTGCAGCAGCGGAGCAGTGGAGCTGTAGTGCCGCTGTGCAGCAGCGGAGCAGCGGAGCTGTAGTACCGCTGTGCAGCAGCGGAGCAGTGGAGCTGTAGTGCCGCTGTGCAGCAGCGGAGCAGCGGAGCTGTAGTACCGCTGTGCAGCAGCGGAGCAGTGGAGCAGTGGAGCTGTAGTGCCGCTGGGCTGCAGTGGAGCAGTGGAGCTGTAGTACCACTGTGCAGCAGCGGAGCAGCGGAGCAGTGGAGCTGTAGTGCCGCTGTGCAGCAGCGGAGCAGCGGAGCTGTAGTACCGCTGTGCAGCAGCGGAGCAGCGGAGCAGTGGAGCTGTAGTGCCGCTGTGCAGCAGCGGAGCAGTGGAGCAGCGGAGCTGTAGTACCGCTGTGCAGCAGCGGAGCAGTGGAGCAGTGGAGCTGTAGTGCCGCTGTGCAGCAGCGGAGCAGTGGAGCTGTAGTACCGCTGTGCAGCAGCGGAGCAGCGGAGCAGTGGAGCTGTAGTGCCGCTGGGCTGCAGCGGAGCAGCGGAGCTGTAGTACCGCTGTGCAGCAGCGGAGCAGCGTAGCAGCGGAGCTGTAGTGCCGCTGGGCTGCAGCGGAGCAGCGGAGCAGTGGAGCTGTAGTGCCGCTGTGCAGCAGCGGAGCAGTGGAGCTGTAGTACCGCTGTGCAGCAGCGGAGCAGCGGAGCAGTGGAGCTGTAGTGCCGCTGGGCTGCAGCGGAGCAGCGGAGCTGTAGTACCGATGTGCAGCAGCGGAGCAGCGTAGCAGCGGAGCTGTAGTGCCGCTGTGCAGCAGCGGAGCAGCGGAGCAGTGGAGCTGTAGTGCCGCTGGGCTGCAGTGGAGCAGTGGAGCAGTGGAGCTGTAGTGCCGCTGTGCAGCAGCGGAGCAGCGGAGCAGTGGAGCTGTAGTGCCGCTGGGCTGCAGTGGAGCAGTGGAGCAGTGGAGCTGTAGTGCCGCTGTGCAGCAGCGGAGCAGTGGAGCAGTGGAGCTGTAGTGCCGCTGTGCAGCAGCGGAGCAGTGGAGCTGTAGTACCGCTGTGCAGCAGCGGAGCAGCGGAGCTGTAGTACCGCTGGGCTGCAGTGGAGCAGTGGAGCTGTAGTGCCGCTGGGCTGCAGCGGAGCAGTGGAGCTGTAGTGCCGCTGTGCAGCAGCGGAGCAGCGGAGCAGTGGAGCTGTAGTGCCGCTGTGCAGCAGTGGAGCAGTGGAGCTGTAGTGCCGCTGTGCAGCAGTGGAGCAGTGGAGCAGTGGAGCTGTAGTGCCGCTGGGCTGCAGTGGAGCAGCGGAGCTGTAGTACCGCTGGGCAGCAGCGGAGCAGCGGAGCAGTGGAGCTGTAGTGCCGCTGTGCAGCAGCGGAGCAGCGGAGCAGCGGAGCTGTAGTGCCGCTGGGCTGCAGCGGAGCAGTGGAGCTGTAGTGCCGCTGGGCAGCAGCGGAGCAGTGGAGCAGTGGAGCTGTAGTACCGCTGTGCAGCAGCGGAGCAGCGGAGCAGCGGAGCTGTAGTGCCGCTGGGCTGCAGCGGAGCAGTGGAGCTGTAGTGCCGCTGGGCTGCAGTGGAGCAGTGGAGCAGTGGAGCTGTAGTGCCGCTGGGCTGCAGTGGAGCAGTGGAGCTGTGGAGCTGTAGTGCCGCTGGGCTGCAGTGGAGCAGTGGAGCTGTAGTGCCGCTGTGCAGCAGCGGAGCAGTGGAGCAGTGGAGCTGTAGTGCCGCTGTGCAGCAGCGGAGCAGTGGAGCAGCGGAGCTGTAGTGCCGCTGTGCAGCAGCGGAGCAGTGGAGCTGTAGTGCCGCTGGGCAGCAGCGGAGCAGTGGAGCAGTGGAGCTGTAGTACCGCTGTGCAGCAGCGGAGCAGCGGAGCAGCGGAGCTGTAGTGCCGCCGGGCTGCAGTGGAGCAGTGGAGCTGTAGTGCCGCTGTGCAGCAGCGGAGCAGTGGAGCAGTGGAGCTGTAGTGCCGCTGTGCAGCAGCGGAGCAGCGGAGCTGTAGTGCCGCTGTGCAGCAGTGGAGCAGTGGAGCTGTAGTGCCGCTGTGCAGCAGCGGAGCAGTGGAGCTGTAGTACCGCTGTGCAGCAGTGGAGCAGTGGAGCTGTAGTACCGCTGGGCTGCAGCGGAGCAGTGGAGCAGTGGAGCTGTAGTACCGCTGTGCAGCAGCGGAGCAGCGGAGCTGTAGTGCCGCTGTGCAGCAGCGGAGCAGTGGAGCAGTGGAGCTGTAGTGCCGCTGTGCCGCTGTGCAGCAGCGGAGCAGTGGAGCTGTAGTGCCGCTGTGCAGCAGTGGAGCAGTGGAGCAGTGGAGCTGTAGTGCCGCTGGGCTGCAGCGGAGCAGTGGAGCTGTAGTGCCGCTGGGCTGCAGCGGAGCAGCGGAGCTGTAGTGCCGCTGGGCTGCAGCGGAGCAGCGGAGCTGTAGTGCCGCTGGGCTGTAGTGGAGCTGTGGAGCTGTAGTGCCGCTGTGCTGCAGTGGAGCAGTGGAGCTGTAGTACCGCTGTGCAGCAGCGGAGCAGTGGAGCTGTAGTGCCGCTGGGCTGCAGCGGAGCAGTGGAGCAGTGGAGCTGTAGTGCCGCTGTGCTGCAGTGGAGCAGTGGAGCTGTAGTGCCGCTGTGCAGCAGCGGAGCAGTGGAGCAGCGGAGCTGTAGTGCCGCTGTGCAGCAGCGGAGCAGTGGAGCTGTAGTGCCGCTGTGCCGCTGTGCAGCAGTGGAGCAGTGGAGCTGTAGTGCCGCTGTGCAGCAGCGGAGCAGTGGAGCTGTAGTGCCGCTGTGCAGCAGCGGAGCAGTGGAGCAGTGGAGCTGTAGTGCCGCTGGGCTGCAGTGGAGCAGCGGAGCTGTAGTGCCGCTGGGCTGCAGTGGAGCAGTGGAGCTGTAGTACCGCTGTGCAGCAGTGGAGCAGCGGAGCTGTAGTACCGCTGTGCAGCAGCGGAGCAGTGGAGCTGTAGTGCCGCTGTGCAGCAGCGGAGCAGTGGAGCAGTGGAGCTGTAGTGCCGCTGTGCAGCAGCGGAGCAGTGGAGCAGTGGAGCTGTAGTGCCGCTGTGCAGCAGCGGAGCAGTGGAGCAGTGGAGCTGTAGTGCCGCTGTGCAGCAGCGGAGCAGTGGAGCAGTGGAGCTGTAGTGCCGCTGTGCAGCAGCGGAGCAGCGGAGCAGTGGAGCTGTAGTACCGCTGTGCAGCAGTGGAGCAGCGGAGCTGTAGTACCGCTGTGCAGCAGCGGAGCAGTGGAGCTGTAGTACCGCTGTGCAGCAGCGGAGCAGCGGAGCAGTGGAGCTGTAGTGCCGCTGTGCAGCAGCGGAGCAGTGGAGCAGTGGAGCTGTAGTGCCGCTGTGCAGCAGCGGAGCAGTGGAGCAGCGGAGCTGTAGTGCCGCTGTGCCGCTGTGCAGCAGCGGAGCAGTGGAGCTGTAGTGCCGCTGTGCAGCAGCGGAGCAGTGGAGCAGCGGAGCTGTAGTGCCGCTGGGCTGCAGCGGAGCAGCGGAGCTGTAGTGCCGCTGGGCTGCAGTGGAGCAGTGGAGCAGTGGAACTGTAGTACCGCTGGGCTGCAGCGGAGCAGCTGAGCAGTGGAGCTGTAGTGCCGCTGGGCTGCAGTGGAGCAGCGGAGCTGTAGTACCGCTGTGCAGCAGTGGAGCTGTGGAGCTGTAGTGCCGCTGGGCTGCAGTGGAGCAGCGGAGCAGCGGAGCTGTAGTGCCGCTGTGCAGCAGTGGAGCAGTGGAGCTGTAGTGCCGCTGTGCAGCAGCGGAGCAGTGTAGCTGTAGTACCGCTGTGCAGCAGCGGAGCAGTGGAGCTGTAGTGCCGCTGTGCAGCAGTGGAGCAGCGGAGCTGTAGTGCCGCTGTGCAGCAGTGGAACAGTGGAGCAGTGGAGCTGTAGTGCCGCTGTGCAGCAGCGGAACAGTGGAGCTGTAGTACCGCTGTGCAGCAGTGGAGCAGCGGAGCTGTAGTGCCGCTGTGCAGCAGCGGAGCAGTGGAGCTGTAGTACCGCTGTGCAGCAGCGGAGCAGCGGAGCTGTAGTACCGCTGTGCAGCAGCGGAGCAGTGGAGCTGTAGTACCGCTGTGCAGCAGCGGAGCAGCGGAGCTGTAGTGCCGCTGGGCTGCAGTGGAGCAGTGGAGCTGTAGTACCGCTGTGCAGCAGTGGAGCAGCGGAGCTGTAGTGCCGCTGTGCAGCAGCGGCGCAGTGGAGCTGTAGTACCGCTGTGCAGCAGCGGAGCAGTGGAGCTGTAGTGCCGCTGGGCAGCAGTGGAGCAGTGGAGCTGTAGTGCTGCTGTGCAGCAGCGGAGCAGCGGAGCAGCGGAGCTGTAGTGCCGCTGGGCTGCAGCGGAGCTGTAGTGCCGCTGTGCAGCAGCGGAGCAGCGGAGCAGTGGAGCTGTAGTGCCGCTGTGCAGCAGCGGAGCAGTGGAGCTGTAGTGCCGCTGTGCAGCAGCGGAGCAGTGGAGCTGTAGTACCGCTGTGCAGCAGTGGAGCAGCGGAGCAGTGGAGCTGTAGTGCCGCTGTGCAGCAGCGGAGCAGTGGAGCTGTAGTGCCGCTGTGCAGCAGCGGAGCAGTGGAGCTGTAGTACCGCTGTGCAGCAGCGGAGCAGCGGAGCAGTGGAGCTGTAGTGCCGCTGTGCAGCAGCGGAGCAGCGGAGCAGTGGAGCTGTAGTACCGCTGTGCAGCAGCGGAGCAGTGGAGCAGTGGAGCTGTAGTGCCGCTGTGCCGCTGTGCAGCAGCGGAGCAGTGGAGCTGTAGTACCGCTGTGCAGCAGTGGAGCAGCGGAGCTGTAGTGCCGCTGTGCCGCTGTGCAGCAGCGGAGCAGCGGAGCTGTAGTGCCGCTGTGCAGCAGTGGAGCAGTGGAGCTGTAGTGCCGCTGTGCAGCAGCGGAGCAGTGGAGCTGTAGTGCCGCTGTGCAGCAGCGGAGCAGCGTAGCAGCGGAGCTGTAGTGCCGCTGGGCTGCAGTGGAGCAGTGGAGCAGTGGAGCTGTAGTGCCGCTGTGCAGCAGTGGAGCAGTGGAGCTGTAGTGCCGCTGTGCAGCAGCGGAGCAGTGGAGCTGTAGTACCGCTGTGCAGCAGCGGAGCAGTGGAGCTGTAGTGCCGCTGTGCAGCAGCGGAGCAGCGTAGCAGCGGAGCTGTAGTGCCGCTGGGCTGCAGTGGAGCAGTGGAGCAGTGGAGCTGTAGTGCCGCTGTGCAGCAGTGGAGCAGTGGAGCTGTAGTGCCGCTGTGCAGCAGCGGAGCAGTGGAGCTGTAGTACCGCTGTGCAGCAGCGGAGCAGTGGAGCTGTAGTGCCGCTGTGCAGCAGTGGAGCAGCGGAGCTGTAGTGATGCTGTGCAGCAGTGGAACAGTGGAGCAGTGGAGCTGTAGTGCCGCTGTGCAGCAGCGGAACAGTGGAGCTGTAGTACCGCTGTGCAGCAGTGGAGCAGCGGAGCTGTAGTACCGCTGTGCAGCAGCGGAGCAGTGGAGCTGTAGTGCCGCTGTGCAGCAGCGGAGCAGCGTAGCAGCGGAGCTGTAGTGCCGCTGGGCTGCAGTGGAGCAGTGGAGCAGTGGAGCTGTAGTGCCGCTGTGCAGCAGTGGAGCAGTGGAGCTGTAGTGCCGCTGTGCAGCAGCGGAGCAGTGGAGCTGTAGTACCGCTGTGCCGCTGGGCTGCAGCGGAGCAGCGGAGCTGTAGTACCGCTGGGCTGCAGTGGAGCAATCGCGTCGCCGGGTAGCAGCGGACCAGGGTTGTGATGCCGCGGATGGTCCCCTGCGGTGACAGCCCCCAGAGCTGGTGTGCGCTGTCATTGGTGATGGCAAAGTGCGTGGGGAGGGGATGATGATTATGTGTGTTATGGGTGATCATGATGATCGGGGAAGGGTGTGGATGTGTATTGTGTAAGTACTGAGTGGCCGCGCGGGGCGGGAGGTTCTCGTCGCCGCGCCAAGGCGGCCCGGCGCCGGTGTCAGCTTCTGGGATCGAATGGGATGGTCGGGTTGCGTCAGGGTGAGTTGTGGCGCTGGCACGGGTCGTGGCCCGGATATGTGATGAGGATACGTAAGATGAACGCTGAGTCGGCGGCGGCGTGCCGTGCAGCCGCGGCCCTCGCAGTGTAGATGATCAGTGTGATATGTGATGAGGCGATGTGAGATGTAGCGTAGGGGCGGCGGCCGGCGGCGGCGCGCCGCGCGGCCAGCAGTCGGAAACAGAGAGGGGAGACGCACGGCTGTCGGTGGTGTCGGTGGTGGTGATGTGTGAGGCTCAGCGTGAGCAGTACGACATTAGAACAGCTCAGGTTTGTTTCACAATGGAAACACAATTCTAAAGAATAGTGTTATCCAATGTTCAACCAACCCTCGGTGACGAAGGATTTGTGTTTGGACATTACAGGTAGTCAATGTGGCGATGGGTGCGCGGTCACCACCGTTGTCCACCGTGACCGGATCAAAATGGCATCTGACAGCACCAGTCATAAATTTTGCGCTAAGCTGAGCTTGTCGCGCAGGACCTGGCCCCATCGTCCGATCGCACATTCCTGATAACCGGCAGAATTTAGAAGCGACTGTATTTAACGAGCCCGAAAATACTGGGCACGGTCCAGCCCGCCCTCTGACGTCACCTGCCTTTGAACGCTATATGGATGCTATGGGATGCAGGCTACATGGGACCTATCAGTCAGTCATAAGTCTGCTGGCGCCACTACGTAAAACCCCGCAGCGGCTTAGCAGCCGTGTTCCGGCAAGTACGCCATTAATCCATCCATAGGACCGGCGGGTATGTACCGTGCAGTTGTTGGAACAGGAAACTGCAGTCGACTAATACCAGTGCACCACGTCCGGCTGGGACGAGCAGAGGTGTCTATTTTTGTCGGTAACTTGGTAGCGAGCGTTGGCGACAGATTGTTGTAACTGAAGTGACAAATATTGGGTTTTGGGAAAGTTTATGCCGTTGTCGGAGGATCAGAACCCGGCCGAACAGATCAAGAGAATGGACCTTGTTCGTTACACTTGGTTGTGCGTCCCATTCTTTGTGAGCACAAACAAAACAAAATAATATAAAAATGAGGACTGGGCGAAATTTTAAATTTGTGTTTACATTTTTACATTTACATTTTGTACATTTTACACGTGAGGAAAACGGTCCCAAGCACAAGAAAATAAATGATCACGCAACACAAAATATGCTTCTTGGATTTCACCCACAATACAACACAAGGTATGCTTGCAAGCAAATATATCAACGAGTGGTTTTCTGGATCGTACAGACTTAATGGCATAATCATTTATAGCAGCCGCGTTTCTTTGGGGCGATCGGTTTTTCGCTGCCGGTATGCGTATTACAGTTTCCTGCTTTTAAATTGTCACCGAGTAGCGTAAAACTGAACATAAGTCAGCCGAAAATATAGATATTGCTTTGAAATTCGGTTTGCGCATCGTCCATGTTTGGTTTTCCAATATATCTTCCGGTTTTTAATATATTTAAGAAGAAAAATGTGATTACTTTTTTTTGTGTGCAAAAAAGCCCACATTTTTTTTTCTTCTCAAATATATTAAAAAACCGGAAGATATATTGGAGAACAAAGTATGGACGATGCCCAAACCGAATTTCAAAGCAATATCTATATTTTTGACTGACTTATGTCGTGTTTTACGCTAGCCGGTGGCAATTAGAATGAGGGAAACGCCGCGACAGGCCAGCCCGGTAGCGGGCTTATTGACTTACGTTAAGCGAGTGGTAGCAAGCTTGTAGCGAAGGTGAGTGTCGCATGAAAGCTTTTTCGAAAAATAACTCGCGTATTTATCAACCGATTGCAATGAAACTTTCAATACCCTACTTGTGAACAATTTGACACATACTCACAACTTTTGCTAATTCTATCCCCCATGACCCGTGACCTATGACCTGTTTATCAAGGTCATGCCAGGTGCAACTGGCGTCCCGTAGTATCGGTGCTTGTAACTTGTGCAGTTTCCGAGTGTTAGCTGCTCATGAGCATATGCATTATGCACATGTGTCAACAGGTGACAGTTATGGCTTCCACTGAGATTGTGACCTCAGTTGACTTTTTCGGAGGTCAACCGAGGTTACTGACCGCCGATGACCTGATATGACTTTTTTGCCCTTTGGCAGTTTCAAGGACATTTTGTGAGGCTGATTTCAAATTTGGCATCCATTTTACATTAGTATATGTTCCACTGGGGTCATGCGTTTTCACAGTTCAACCGAGGCCACTGACCTCCGATAACCTGAGATGACCTTTTTGGAATCCGGTAGTTTCTAAGACATTTTGTAGCGCTGATTTTAAATTTGGCATCCATTGTGCTTCACTCGGCTTCGCTCGTGAAACGCCCATCCAGGCCTCTAACTGAAAGTATTTTGCTTGATATGTTGAGAAAATCCTTACCGAGGAGTTTTCATCATCTTGCGACAGAAATTGCCCTAGATTCGTCGTGAGCGACAAATCTCGCCATTTATATGTATGTATGTATGTATGTATGTATGTATGTATGTGTGTATGTATGTATGTATGTATGTATGTATGTATGTATATATGTATGTATGTATGTATGTATGTATGTATGTATGTATTCGTAAAAATCTCCACATCGTGGCTCTTCCGATTTCAGAGTCAATACAGTAAACACAATTATAAAAGCACAAATCAATAAACACGTTTAAAATAACTACACTCCGTCACCCTTTAGCCATCTCAGTACACCCGCGTAAAAGAGACCGGGCGACTCGACTATCCTAAGCTGAGCTGGTAGACGGTTCCAGGCGGTGGTGGCTCGACATAGAAATGACCGGCGAGCGAGCTCCGTGCGCACGCGTGGAGTTTGCAGCATCATGCTCTCTGATCCCCGCGTGGTCCGGTCGGATACGTTTGCACGAGGCAACACAAGTGCGCGCAGATGGTCAGGCGACTTCGGCGACCTCAGTATCTGGTAGAGTACCACCAAGTCACGTTCCGTCAGCAGCTCTTCTACTTTAAACCACCCAAGTGAGTTTAGAGCGGGCGAAATGTGTTGTGACGTTTTCAGTCCTGTGATGATTCTGGCACCAAAATTTAAAGCCTTATGCATCCTATACTTTTGAGTTTTTGAGCAGCTTCCCCACAGTCAGGCAGTATATGATGTGGGGATGAACAAGCCCTTCGATTATGGTCTGTTTTGTCTCGGGTGGTAATTGATGGCTCATCATCATCATCATCATCAGTTTATTGCTGTTAAAACATACAAAATAAAGCAAAAATATGTCAGTAACAGTGCAAAAGCACTATCGTGCTTGAATCATGGCACTGCTCTGTTAATAAACAAATCAAATACGTCATCCTGTTCCACCGCCACGAAGTCGACCAGTGCAGGCAAAACAGTGCGCCGGCTAACCGCCCGCGCGCCCCACGGAACCACCACGCTCCCCGGTCACGCAGGCAAAGTGGGGGTGTTAGACTAGGTCAAAACGATGCGAGTTAAACAGGTATGTTTGGAAATGCCGGGCGATCACCCCACCGCAGCCGGCGCCCAGGTCCGTACCGCGCAGCAGTGTGTCAAGTTGTATGTTTGGTGAGATCTGTGCGAAGGGAATTTCCAGTGCGTGAGAGATGCTGTCAAAAAGTATGTTTCTTTGATGTGTGTAGTATGGACAATGCAGAATGAAATGTTTATTGTTTTCGTCTGGATGGCCGCAGGCGCATGCGGGTGAGTCAGCTCTATGGACTTTAAATAGGTGCGAGTTTAGGTGAGACATTTCTGCCCTCAGTCTTGTGTGTAAGATGTTTCCTTTTTTAGATCCTTCAGTAAAAAAAACTTTGGTGGAGAGGGCAGTCCCAGCTGCTGTGTGATCTCTTTTTTGAAAGCAGCATAAGAAAGACATCGCATGGTGTCAGACAAAAGATTCCAGTGTTTTCCGGTTGTGATAAAAAAAAATGATTTTTGGTACATGGTAGTATGGGTCGAGCCTAGTGTATGTGTGGTTGCGTTTCGTAGTGTTCGATTTGTGTCCTGTGCACGAGTTCGCGGCAATATGTCTACAATGTAGTTAGGTGTGTGATGCGTGGGATCATGCAATTTGTGATAGAGGGTCAATCTGTGAATACGTCGCCTGGTTGTTAGTTTGTCCCATCCTAAGTCAGATTGTAGTTTGTCCGTAGGTGTCCTGAATAGGGTTCCTGTCGTCAGTCGGGCTGCTCTGTTCTGTAGTGTCTCTAGTCTCGTCGCGTCCTGTATAGTTATGAGTCCGTCGTAAATAGTGTCACAATAGTCAAAGTGGGGTCTGACGTAAGTCTTGTACACTTGGTCGAGAATGGGCCGTGGCAAGTATTTGGCGATAGGGAATAGCGGGCCAAGAGTTTTATTTATTTTGTGACAAACTTCATTTATGTGTTCGTGAAAGCGCAGATCTTTGGAGAATGTCATTCCCAAATGTTTGTGACTATTGTGTAGTGGAATTGTATCTCCTCCAAAGGTGAGTATTGGTGGCTGGTGGTCGCGTTTGAGAGAAAAAGTTTGCTGGATAGTTTTGGTGGTGTTAAAGGTGATTGCCCAATCCCGACCGTATTTGCTAATTTCGTCGAGGTCTTGTTGGAGTGAGGTTTGAGTCGTGCTAAGGTCAGTCGTGTGCGAGGCATATAGGCTTGTGTCGTCAGCGAAAAATAATACGTCGTTTTGCGTCTTATTTGAAAGTTCGTCGAGATAGATGAGTGCGAGTAATGGACCTAGCACAGAGCCCTGTGGGCATCCGGCGTTAATTGTTTGCGTCCCCGAAAATGTGTCATTAATGTGCACCCGTTGTTTCCTATTTTTGAGGTATGATTTTAACCACTCGAAAACCGTTCCTGAGATGCCGAAATCGTGTTTGCATTTGTATAATAGTCCTTTGTGCCAAATTTTGTCAAAATATTTTGAAATATCTAAATAGACAGCAGTAAAATCACGCCCAGCATCCAGTGATTTATAAAGGTTGTGCGTGAGGTATAATAGCTGTTGTTCTGTGCTGTGATGTTTCCGGTACCCGCTTTGCTTGTCAGTGAGTAGGGAGTGTTCGGTGATGTGTGAGTATATTTGTTTGTATACAACCTTTTCAAATACTTTTGAGAGAACGGAAAGAATGCTAATTGGTCGATAATTCACATAGTCAGACGGTGATCCCTTATTTTTATAGATTGGTCTCACATTCGCTTCCTTGAATTTGCTCGGAAATATTCCTAGAGAGAGCGATTTGTTGTATAGTTCTGATAGGGGCTTGGCAATAAGGAGAGCTGTTATTTTTAAGAATTTAACGGGCAAAGCATCCGGGCCAGTGGATTTGTTGGGATTCAGCGAATTTAGAATTTTCAGAACCTCATGTTCGTCTGTAGTGACTGAGTGAAGAATGGGTACTGGCGTTGTGCTAGGGTTTCGAGGGGGCTGGTGTGTGTCAGGTATGTTTAGTGTCGACTGTGCGGCAAAGTGGTTGTTTAGTAATGTCGCTTTGTCAAAGTCTTCCGTTATTACGTCTCCGTTAGGTGCTTCGAGTGGTGGAATGGCGTCGTTGCGTGTGCGTCCAGTCATGGTGCGTAGGGTTTGATGATATTTATAGGGATCGTGTTTTTGTGATAATAATTTGTCTACCTGCTTTTTCATGTGCTCGGATTTTAATTGTCCGTTTAAAGATGTAACTGTGTTTCTTTGATGTCTCCATCTTGACCAGTTATGATTGGTCGGTGTATTTTTTGCGATTTTAAACAGGCGGTCACGTTTTCGAATGTTTTTCTTTAGTTCTGGCGTTACCCATGGTTTTTGGTTTGATTTTAATTTTATATTTTTTGTCGGAATGGATGCTTTGGCGGCGGTGTGTAGGACTGAGATGAACTCGTCTGTTGCTGTGTCGATGTCATTGTCTAATATGTCAGTCCAGTCTGTGTCGAGTAGGAGCCGGGTTAAAAGTTCTGTGTTCATTTTTGAATAGTCCCATATAGCTATATATGTTTCGCGCTGGTCTAGCGTAATTGTCAGGTTTAGCGTTGCGAATATGGGAAAATGGTCTAGGTTTGCGAAAGATGACAATGTTCCACTATGAACAATTACTTCCCTGTTACTGGTGAATATGAGGTCTCTAAGATTGCTAGTATTTTGTGCTATGCGTGTTGGTTCGTCCATTATCTGGTGTAGGCCCAACGTGTTTGCGGTATTATTTAGCTTGATGTCGAAAGGCGTTACACCGCTGTGTGAGAATTTAGCTTGGTCTAGGTATATATTTCCTGCATTGAAATCACCGAGAACCAGTATAGCTGTTGGTGCGTGAGCTTGCGCTAGGCTTACTGATTCAGATAAGTTTTCTGTGAATGTTTGCAGCCTGTCCGCGGTTAAATTTGGGGGAAGGTATATACAACATATCAGCAAAGAGAAATCACCCGTCTTTAATTTTGCCCAAATCCATTCCTCGTCTTTACCCTCCAGGTCCATGTAGTCTTTGAACGGGCAATGATGCTTTAACATATAGTGCCACCCCTCCACCGTGTCTTGTTCTGTGCCTTGTGAAAGGTGTGTGATATCCACTGATTGAATATAAGCTGTTTGCTACCGAGCTATCGAGTTTTGTTTCTGTCAAAGCGAGGATGTCTATTTTATTTGCATCGACAAATTGGCGAAGTTCGTCAACCTTGTTGTTTGCAGTAATGCTGTTTATGTTTATATGCGACACATTTACGTGGTGTGTTTTGGACCTTGGACCTGGGTTAGGCTCGATGCCGCTAATGATAAGTAGTATATTTACGTTGTTTAATGAACCGACACGGGAGAAATACCCGTTTGAGTAAGTATTGATAATGACCGGTGACTGAGCAAAGCCTCGAGTGGTTGATGTGTGGTGTCTAGTGAACGGAGTGTGGTGTAATGTTGTGTAATGCTCTGTGCGAGAGGGTATGCCACGTACTGCGCGGACAGGCCCCGGCGGCGGCCGCGGTCGGCTGAAGGCCCGTGATTTGGAGTAAAGTAAAAAGACGTAGGCCGGGGGTGCGTAGACCGGGGTGAGCGGGGCAGCCCAGCGAGGCGGCGGCAGAGTCAGCAGGACGCCTGGCAAACAGGCAGCGGTGGCGGCGAGCACGTTAGAAACAGTTTACAAAATTTACTCGAGACTAGAGTGAAACAAAACAAAACAGACAATGTCATCAAAATCAACTGAAAGACAAACAAGCTCGATAAACACAGACAACAACCAACCAAAGGGCAACCAGCAGCAAAAACAAACTATAGTTGACAGATTGCAGCCAACTGGGGGTCAACGAAACAGCAAACATAAACTACAACCAACCAGAGGTCAACCAACAACACCACGATATACCGCATGTAGCAACCGTTAAACACTCGCAGCTCCCCGCGACCCCAGCTGTCTAGCAAAAAAACACCACCACGCTCCGGCGCTCCACCCCACCCCGCGGACGGAACACGCGCGGCTGGCCCCGCATGCGCGTTCTCGACTGACAGCTGATGATGGCCAGGTTCCCGGCCGACCCACAAGCTGGGTCAAGGTCACACGACAGCCACTCCTCCGCTCGTCACACGGCCGCGGCGGCGCGAGCCCACGGGGTAGGGGGGGGGATAACGGAAACCATCTTATGTTACACAAAACATCGCAGCCACCCCAGCCACCCCATAGCTACCCCAGGCATCCCATAGATACAGAGGAGGTGGCTGTCCACTGGGCTGATGCACACAGTACAACACAGGATATCGGAGTATTAACCCATACAGCACATTGCACAACACGGTAATATAATGGTATAGTGGCGTCTTAACAATTAACCCACACTCTTCAACGCAAGGAGGTGGCGTCCTACGCCACACACTGCAACAAAGGGCAGCAGCGTCCCAACAAACAGAGCGTAATACAGGCTAGCTTGGACCGAAGGCGTTTAACAATAAGGTGGCGTGGGGAGGGGAGGGACACATCAGCAGTGTTCGGTCTCCGCCACCGCGGGACTTCCTAACTCCACACTCGGCACCGACGGCTCCGCACAGGACCCACGACCCAACCAACCCTCGTTTGACAGTACCTGGTACATTGGTGTGCTGTGGAAGGGAGGCTCGGGTCCCGAGACCGGCCGCCCGGGCAGCGACTCGACCACGGGGTGCACGCAGTCGGTGGAGATTGCTGAGATGGTGGCCGGGCCCAGGGTTTGGCGCGGCCCCCTATCCGACAGCTCTCGGATCGGGCGTCCCCTCCCGGTGCACCTGCACCGGGTATAGACTGCAGATCAGGCGCGCCCGCCGCACCGGCGTCCGCTACGGACAGCTAATCGAGATACGGCCATGACCCGGCGGGCGCCAGGCACACAACAGGGGCGGCTCTAGGTCAACTTGCCGGGGGGCAGGGGCGGCTCTCGGACGACTCGTCGGGGGCGGCAAGGGCGGCTCCAGTTCGACTTGCCGGGGGTGGCAGGGGCGGCTCCAGGTCAACTTGCCGGGGGAGGGGGGGGGGGGCAGGTGCGGCTCTCGGACGATTCGTCGGGGGCGGCAAGGGCGGCTCCAGTTCGACTTGCCGGGGGTGGCAGGGGCGGCTACAGGTCGACTTGCCGGGTTGGCATGGGCGGCTCCAGGTCAACCTGCTGGGGGTGGCAGGGGCGGCTCCAGATTACTTGGCACGGGTGGCAGGGACGGTAGAACTGGCGCTGGGGAAGCAGGCGCGACGGCAGCGGCCCTACTGGCGAGCCGTAGACCGGCTACCGGCCCGCTGTCTCGTCACGATGGTGTAGCCGTCCCGGTCCACCGCCGCCGCCGCGGGCAGCCGAGATCTCGGCTCGACGATCTTGAGAAGGTCGCTGATGGATCGGATGACCTTGGTGGGCGAGTTCTCTTGCTGGCGAACCTTGAGCTTGCCCACATCAGACCAAGCCGCAAAAATCTTGCCTTCCTTGCGGAACTGTCGGGCTTTGTACAGAATGTACTGATTGTCTCGGGTTAGATTGTCTGAGACAAACACCTTGCTGGCGGTCTGGACACTCACCGTCGAGTTTTCGAACGCGACGGGGCGTCTCAGCTTCTTCCTGGCGTCGTATAGTTCTTGACGCTTCGCGAAGCTGGTGAACATGACGACGATTGTGCGCGTCTTGCCTGCCTTTGGGGTGCCGACCCGATGTGAGCGGTCGATGTCTTGTTGAGACACCGTCACTCCAGCCATCTTGGCAGTGTCCACAACCAGCTGGTCTGTATCCTCGTTTGGGCCCTCCGGGATGTCGCTGACGTTGATTCACAGGCGCCTTGAATACTGCTCAAGTGTGTTTAGCTGGGCTTTGGTCTCCGTCAACTCCTCCTTGAGCTCCGATATACTCCTCGTTGAACTTCTCCTTGAGCTCGCTGATCTCAGCGTCCTTGACGGCCACCACCTCGGCGACCGCTACTGAAATCGCAGCTCTCACCTGCTCTCTAATCAGTTCTTGGAAGGGGCTCTCCTTCATGGCGTCCATTAGAGCGCGCTTCACGTCAGCTTCGTTCATAATTTCAGCCTCCTGAATTGCACTCGCCGCCACCACTGCTCAGCACTGGGTCTCTGGTTCGCTCACGGGTGCACCGGGCTGGGGCTCGCTAACACAGACCCAGACAAACACAGGGGTCAACTGCTCAGCTCAGCTTCGCCAATCCCACCAGTATACTGTAGCAACGCCTGACGATGGCAGATATTTGGAGTTCCCAATTTAAACCAGAGTCTAATATTACCCCGAGGACCTTAACAGAAGAAGAAGGTCTGATGTTTTGCGATCCAAAACGGATTTCAAAACTTTCGTCAATGGAAAGTCGCTTAGATTTCACAAACAAAAGATCTATTTCAGTGGGATTCATTTTGAGACGATTTTGCGTAAACCAATTTAGGACAGTGTCCAGCGTGGTCTCCACTCTGACAAGGAGGTCACCAACGTTAGCCGGAGTATTCGCATCAATAAATTGCGCGTCGTCTGCATACATAATGAGCTGGTCATGGTGAATAAAAGAAGTCAAGTCATTAGTGAACAATAAAAACAGAATCGGACCCAAAGTACTCCCCTGTACCACCCCGTGCGTCACTGGGAGCGGCATCGAACACCCTGCTACACGCTGCGTACGACCCTCGAGCCACCCCCGGAACCAATGGTCATCAACACCATACCATCCGAGCTTCTCCAGGAGCCGGCAATGCTGCACGCTGTCAAGCGCCTTGGACGTGTCAGTCGTCGTCAACGTCCAGACGAGGCCACGGTCCATGTTGCTAATAAGCATGTTGACAGCACACAACATCGCCGACTCCGTGGAGTGGCCCGGACGGAAGCCATGCTGTTCGGCGCACATGATGTGATGCTCGGTTAAATATGTCGACAACTGGTTTCCAACCACTCGCTCACAAAGCTTACCTACAATTGACAATATCGAAATAGGTCGAAAGTTGTTTGGCTCGCAACGGTCGCCACCTTTGAACAGAGGAGTGACAATAGCAGTTTGCCATGCTGCCGGTACATCGCCAGATACAAGTGAGCTGTTTACGATGTACAAGAGGTGTGGCGCAATTACAGGAAAAGTCAATCTAATTAAATGCACAGTGACACCGTCCTCGCCGCTCGCCTTTGAGCTAGCCGACAGCTCGGGAAGAGTTGCCGGCCTGACACGGAAGGAGTCCGCGCACACGCGTGGGGGACGGGGTAGCACCGTCTCCCCCTCGTCAGCTGCCGCACTCAGCGCTGCGGCTGTGTCCGGCCCGACGGACGTGAAATAGCGGTTTTAAACGGTCCGCCCACGTGGGATCAGCGGAACCGGCGGAGCTCGGCTGCCGGCTCTGGCTTTTCCGCAGACACGATATACTTGCGTATATCTTTCCAGTGAACAGTTTTCGAGCTCTTGAATTGTTGCCTGAAGTGTGCTGTTCTGGCGGCGGCAAGTCGGTCTTTGAACGCGTTCCGCATACCGCGGTACACCTGCCAGGTGGTGGAGCACGGGTTGTTGTCCTTCTCAGCTCGGGCATTGTCTCTCTCACTCATTATAGTCAGGTTTATTAAGGGACTCCATAAAACATGGCTTTTCTGCCCTCACGTCATGAACATGAGAATAAAAATAAAATGGGTACACAATGCATAAATCTATCTAAAATGGTGTTAATTGTTCCCAGGTCTGCAGACGCTAATCACAGGCGACCCTTGCGCACATTCCACACACTCACGGCTCTAAACGGAAATGTGCGTTTGCCACGCTCTGTCCGCACTCTTGGGAGTTCCAGATGACCTCCACGAGTTCCACGAGTGGCACCTAACCGACACATCGGACCGACTCCGTACGAGATCGGCAAGCGCCGGCGGCGCGCCGGGCGACATTAGTCTGCGCAACATGGCCGCATCACGCTCCTCCAACATGCCGCCAAGCCGATCCCACCCTAACGATTCCAGGGCAGGAGTGATATGCTCACGCCGGGACAGTCCAGTGACGATGCGTGCTCCAAAATGTATAACCTTCTGCACCCGATAACGCAGTGTGGCAGAACAACCGCCCCATACAGTCAGACAATAATGCAAATGGGGGAACACGAGTGCCTGAATCAGTAGTTTCTTAGTTTCGAAAGGTATTCTGTGTCTCAATTTAGTCACAATCAACACTGAACGCCAACTCGGTCAACCAGTCTCGGGTGACAACTGGCACTGCACCATGCGCAGGGTGACTGTATACAATCAGGCCCCTCTCCAGCTTCAGTCGTTTCATGTGTTGTTTGAAGTCACTCAAGCTAGCTGGTAGACGCCTAGGAGACGTCGACAACCTCACATGTTCCGTCAACTCCTTCAACTGGTTATGGAGTGACTGATGCTCTCGGATCAGCTCCTCAGCGGGAACACCCGTGTCGACAGCGTAACTGACGGCCACAGTCTTATGAGTATCCAGGCCATCAAACATTCCCACGCTGTCCTCGCCACAGCGAATAAGGCGACACCCGAAGTCGATACAGACACCAGCTGCTCGCAGGAAGTCAACGCCAAGAAGAAGGCAGTGTCCGAAAGAGTCAGTCTCATCCACCAATAGAACAGTTGGCACCGGCGGATGATGTGAGGACAAGCACACGTCTGCGTAAATGAATCGCTCACACCGTGTGGGTCCGCAGAGGCCAACGATAGGGATGCTCGTGTTCTGGATGGGGATCTCTGGATCGTGTGCTGCAACGGAGCGCAATGCGCTACCGCTAATGAGACCCACAGCCGCTCCGGTGTCCAGAAGCCCACAGAGCGGCACTCCGTTGCAGACTACGGTGAGTGAACACTGAGTAGGTTGGTCATGAATGCACTGTGCGGCCTCCAACGGCTCTCCGGAAGACGGATCCTCTCCCTCACCGGTCGGCGTCTGCTGGTCTTTTGAACTGGTGCTCAGACAACTCGCCGTTGCGATGTGAGATACTTCTTTGAATTCGGGACACGCGCGAAGCAAGTTGAAGTGCACACCGCCGAGACACTGTAGATGGATGATGTCAGTCACCGTCCCGAGACCGTTGATGAACGTCATCGGGTTGTCCCGTCCAAAGTGCACAACGAATCTTCGCTCCGTAGACGAACGACACTACTGTCAGTATGTCCAACGCCAGAGGCTGTCCTGGGGCGCGCATCAATCTCAGCGCCTGTCTCCAACCGACTCCCCGCACCCGAGCCCAGCCGGCTCGGCTCGGCCGGCCAATCCCCTCCGGCAGTGGCCGGTGTCGCGCCGCACGGGCGAGGCCAGCGCGCGGGGCCGGAGTGAACTACCACGCAGTGGCGGCGCACGAGCGAGGCCAGCGCGCAAGGCAGAGGGTGTAGCACCATTCCGCGGTGAGCTCGAGCCCGCGCGACGCGGTGTAATTACCTGCTATAATTCATCCTATAACAGATGTGTTATTGTGACAGTAGACAAAACAGTTATAAAGCGTATTTGTTTGCCATAGGCGGTACCAGGTTAGTGAAAAGGGGAGGTCAAATAGAAAACAAATATTAACCGCAGGCAAGTTGCTACCCAGCACTATAAATAAGTTACTAATTGTAGATAGCTCCTTTTGGAATGTTGTACTTCATCATAGGCGTATCCAGGATCCAAATTGGGAGGCGCAAGACCTTTTTATAAGTATATTATTCGCTATTATGATACTAACTTGTCAACAGTGACTATTTCACTTACAACTGCAATTCACATTGCTTTACCGCCTGTGTACCCTACCTGGACTCGCCTATTATCTTATAATCGTTCGTAAAGTACCCTGTGGTACGTTTTGTATCCGAAAACTGCAGTATGTTACGTCATTGTAGGCCCATGCATATTAGTTTCCTTGGAATAATATGACCCCCTTTCTTCCATTCCTGAGCGCACCTCTGCAAAAACAAATGACTTCATTCCCTCTCCTGGCCTCATATGTCCATATATCATTATAAAACTAACCGTCTATTGCGCCGTAATCGCTGGCATATCGTCATCAGCCTGTCAGTCACCCCCTTTTAATGTGCCTGAACACGCCCCTGCAACTCTATATATAATAAATTATGCAAATAATGAAAGGAGAAGCTATCTTTTACATCTTGATAGCTATAAATGTCCCTTACATCGCTTACAAATAGGGTTAAAGTGGTCATGGCTGAGTTGTGACAAATATTCCCACAACATTCAGAGGTGACGAAGGGTGGGCCAATTATTTGTATGCGTATTTTGCAAGTAAGTTCAGTGACCTGCACGTGTGGATGTGTTTCTGGAGGCTTCTGATCTGGACGCGCCTGGTCTCACGGAGTTTGGCGTTAAAGCCGGACCGCACGGTGGCCTTATAACTGATGTCGAAGGAGCTCAGCGCGGATAAAACCTGTGGTCCGGACGGTCCCAGCGCTCGCATTTCACAAGAATGTACAGATATGTAAGTTTGCATTCCCGCACTTTACACGGATGTGCAGACAAGT
>JAXIVJ010001280.1:0-144665 GCA_036785665.1 Chirona hameri | reverse complement strand
ATATATATATATATATATATATATATATATATATATATATATATATATATATATATATATATATATATATATATAAACAAAATATGCAAATGAGATGTAAATATGATAAAATAATACAACAAAATGTCTTCAGAACTCTCTGAGTTCTAAAGACCATTGATCGTACCATGGTAGCGACGAGGGATTTGTTGATTTGCTGCTTTTACTCACGGCATTTGCTTCCATATTGTTGACTTCTTTGCACGAGCATATAAGAATTATCACCCTCTGCATGTACATATGTATACCATATTATGTGAATTATCATGCATGGGCACCGACTTACAGTCGGCAGAACATGCTTCACTTGGTAACATATTTACGACGCTCTGGAGGTATATGGTGTAAAGGCGATAAGTTTGAGCAGTCATTAGTCTGTCCACATTATCGGCATATAATTAAATATATATCCTCCTTACCAACACGAATGGAGACATATGTATAGCAATTAGCACAATGCAAGAAAAGACGACACGGTACATTTTGCAAGTTTCTCTATCCGGACAACTATCTTCAGCTATTACCAAATACAGGTGCAATTTTGCACAGTATCAGCAGTGTAACAAGAACAAAGCAGCACTTAAAACCATGCAGATTGAGTTTGTAACACATAATGATGCAGCTCTGCATAGTTGAGCAATAAGTTGTTTTGTTTTGCTGCTGTTTTGACCAGCTCTTACCGGCCGTCTCACAGCGATGGAAGGACTCGGGACTAGATTATTCATTCGGTGTGTAGGCAAAAAGCAAAACCCTATATAACACGCTTAAGGCCGCATTTGAATCGTTTTTTTTAATACAAATGATGTAGTGCTCGATAACGCGCTAGTATTGAACCTATGCTTAATATTTGCACTATGGCGTTTGTACTTTGTATGTAATGAATGACAACAGTTGGAATGAGGAATGCTATAAATTCCGCTCTTGCCTCAAAAGCATGCGATATGGGGCGAATCTCAGAAACTGGCAGATATATTTCTGCTTTCATACGCCGGAAGGCTGCGTTTTTGCCTCAGAAGAGTGTTCGCGGTTCTCGCTGTGTCTATTTTTACCGGGTTTATTGGCCGTCCAGTTGAGTGGCTGACTTCACCGCAGGGTCATTATCCCGCCTTTGATGACAGACGGCAGCAGGAGGGGGGGGGGGGGGGGGCAGGTGGGAGGGAGGGACAGGCGGCGTGCGGCGGCAGCAGCACCTGCGCTACCCCCTCCCCCGCCCTCACCACGTTAACGCCCTGCCGACCGTGACCCCGGGAGGAAGGGGGGGGGGAGGCGAGACACTACCGACTCTGGATCCAGAGCACTCTCCCCCTCCCTGACGGCCGTCGTATGACCGTCTTCACCGCAGGCACTGCCGTTTCAGGGGGAGACGAGGCGGGGCAGAACGGGACAGGACAGTGGTCAGTGATCTAGACCGTTTGCTGCAGTGAACTCCGCCAAGTGACCCCAATGCCCAGGAGACGTGCAACATTCAACTGAGTCCGTGAGTCAGGCTGCAGGTGACGTACTTTAATGCAAGGCCATCAGATGTCGGGCGGGTCAGCCATCACCGCTGTGCCATCAGATGTCATTTGCACCGACACATCCATGGATCTATGATATACTGACGGTGTATTGCATCAGAGGCGTCCCTCTCTGTGCCGCCGTCACTCGCCAGGTGCCCCTGACCTTGGTGCGGGCGAGGCAGGGCGGACTGCCGCGGTCCCGGCCTGGGGAGGGGGGGGGGGACGGGGGAGGGCGGCCCCGCTCCATTTACCACTACCCAGCCGTGAAATCACGGCCCGGCGGAAACAGAGGAGTGGACGGCCGGCAGGCGGGGGGGGGGGGGGCTGTGTGACGCCACCGACGACAAGTGCCGCTGGGAGGGGCCGGTCATCTCTGATAGAGGGCGTCACGAACCCTGGTGGCTATGATAAATCGGGAGGAAGCTGAAAAGTTCCAGTTCCAGATGAGTCATACTTGCAGAGAGCAGATGTTTACGACATCTTGTGTGCTGTGTTTCTTCCAAATCGTCGATCTTGTCATAAAAAGTTTAACAAACGATTTTTTGTGACGCATCAAGAAGCTCTCCTGATGCTTGAAGCTTTGGGCCAACTAAACGCATTCAAACACAAACGGACATCAGTGGCAGGACGTATCGGTCCTCTATTCTACATCACTGGCAGGACGTATCGGTCCTCTATTCTACATCACTGGCAGGACGTATCGGTCCTCTATTCTACATTACTGGCAGGACGTGTCGGTCCTCTATTCTACACCAATGGCAGGACGAATCGGCCCTCTATTCTACATCACTGGCAGGACGTATCGGTCCTCTATTCTACATCACTGGCAGGACGTATCGGTCCTCTATTCTACATCACTGGCAGGACGTATCGGTCCTCTATTCTACATCACTGGCAGGACGTATCGGTCCTCTATTCTACATCACTGGCAGAACGTATCGGTCCTCTATTCTACATTACTGGCAGGACGTGTCGGTCCTCTATTCTACACCAATGGCAGGACGAATCGGCCCTCTATTCTACATCACTGGCAGGACGTATCGGTCCTCTATTCTACATCACTGGCAGGACGTATCGGTCCTCTATTCTACATCACTGGCAGGACGTATCGGTCCTCTATTCTACATCACTGGCAGGACGCATCGGTCCTCTATTCTACATCAATGGCAGGACGTATCGGTCCTCTATTCTACATCACTGGCAGGACGTATCGGTCCTCTATTCTACACCAATGGCAGGACGTATCGGTCCTCTATTCTACATCACTGTCAGGACGTATCGGTCCTCTATTCTACATCACTGGCAGGACGTATCGGTCCTCTATTCTACATCACTGGTATCGGTCCTCTATTCTACACCAATGGCAGGACGTATCGGTCCTCTATTCTACATCACTGGCAGGACGTATCGGTCCTCTATTCTACATCACTGGCAGGACGTATCGGTCCTCTATTCTACATCACTGGCAGGACGTATCGGTCCTATATTCTACATCACTGGCAGGACGTATCGGTCCTCTATTCTACATCACTGGCAGGACGTATCGGTCCTCTATTCTACATCACTGGCAGGACGTATCGGCCCTCTATTCTACACCAATGGCAGGACGTATCGGTCCTCTATTCTACATCACTGGCAGGACGTATCGGCCCTCTATTCTACACCAATGGCAGGACGTATCGGTCCTCTATTCTACATCACTGGCAGGACGTATCGGTCCTCTATTCTACACCAATGGCAGGACGTATCGGTCCTCTATTCTACATCACTGGCAGGACGTATCGGTCCTCTATTCTGCACCAATGGCAGGACGTATCGGTCCTCTATTCTACATCACTGGCAGGACGTGTCGGTCCTCTATTCTACATTACTGGCAGGACGTTTCGGTCCTCTATTCTACATTACTGGCAGGACAAATCGGTCCTCTATTCTACATTACTGGCAGGACGAATCAGCCCTCTATTCTACACCAATGACAGGACGTATCGGTCCTCTATTCTACATCACTGGCAGGACGTATCGGTCCTCTATTCTACACCAATGGCAGGACGTATCGGTCCTCTATTCTACATCACTGGCAGGACGAATCGGTCCTCTATTCTACATTACTGGCAGGACGTATCGGTCCTCTATTCTACATTACTGGCAGGACGAATCGGCCCTCTATTCTACACCAATGGCAGGACGTATCGGTCCTCTATTCTACATCACTGGCAGGACGTCTCGGCCCTCTATTCTACACCAATGGCAGGACGTATCGGTCCTCTATTCTACATCACTGGCAGGACGTCTCGGCCCTCTATTCTACACCAATGGCAGGACGTATCGGTCCTCTATTCTACACCAATGGCAGGACGTATCGGTCCTCTATTCTACATTACTGGCAGGACGTATCGGCCCTCTATTCTACACCAATGGCAGGACGAATCGGTCCTCTATTCTACATCACTGGCAGGACGTATCGGTCCTCTATTCTACATCACTGGCAGGACGAATCGGTCCTCTATTCTACACCAATGGCAGGACGTATCGGTCCTCTATTCTACACCAATGGCAGGACGTATCGGTCCTCTATTCTACATTACTGGCAGGACGTATCGGCCCTCTATTCTACACCAATGGCAGGACGAATCGGCCCTCTATTCTACATCACTGGCAGGACGTATCGGTCCTCTATTCTACATCACTGGCAGGACGTATCGGTCCTCTATTCTACATCACTGGCAGGACGTATCGGTCCTCTATTCTACATCACTGGCAGGACGTATCGGTCCTCTATTCTACATCAATGGCAGGACGTATCGGTCCTCTATTCTACATCACTGGCAGGACGTATCGGTCCTCTATTCTACACCAATGGCAGGACGTATCGGTCCTCTATTCTACATCACTGTCAGGACGTATCGGTCCTCTATTCTACATCACTGGCAGGACGTATCGGTCCTCTATTCTACATCACTGGTATCGGTCCTCTATTCTACACCAATGGCAGGACGTATCGGTCCTCTATTCTACATCACTGGCAGGACGTATCGGTCCTCTATTCTACACCAATGGCAGGACGTATCGGTCCTCTATTCTACATCACTGGCAGGACGTGTCGGTCCTCTATTCTACATTACTGGCAGGACGTTTCGGTCCTCTATTCTACATTACTGGCAGGACAAATCGGTCCTCTATTCTACATTACTGGCAGGACGAATCAGCCCTCTATTCTACACCAATGACAGGACGTATCGGTCCTCTATTCTACATCACTGGCAGGACGTATCGGTCCTCTATTCTACACCAATGGCAGGACGTATCGGTCCTCTATTCTACATCACTGGCAGGACGAATCGGTCCTCTATTCTACATTACTGGCAGGACGTATCGGTCCTCTATTCTACATTACTGGCAGGACGAATCGGCCCTCTATTCTACACCAATGGCAGGACGTATCGGTCCTCTATTCTACATCACTGGCAGGACGTCTCGGCCCTCTATTCTACACCAATGGCAGGACGTATCGGTCCTCTATTCTACATCACTGGCAGGACGTCTCGGCCCTCTATTCTACACCAATGGCAGGACGTATCGGTCCTCTATTCTACACCAATGGCAGGACGTATCGGTCCTCTATTCTACATTACTGGCAGGACGTATCGGCCCTCTATTCTACACCAATGGCAGGACGAATCGGTCCTCTATTCTACATCACTGGCAGGACGTATCGGTCCTCTATTCTACATCACTGGCAGGACGAATCGGTCCTCTATTCTACACCAATGGCAGGACGTATCGGTCCTCTATTCTACACCAATGGCAGGACGTATCGGTCCTCTATTCTACATTACTGGCAGGACGTATCGGCCCTCTATTCTACACCAATGGCAGGACGAATCGGCCCTCTATTCTACATCACTGGCAGGACGTATCGGTCCTCTATTCTACATCACTGGCAGGACGTATCGGTCCTCTATTCTACATCACTGGCAGGACGTATCGGTCCTCTATTCTACATCACTGGCAGGACGTATCGGTCCTCTATTCTACATCAATGGCAGGACGTATCGGTCCTCTATTCTACATCACTGGCAGGACGTATCGGTCCTCTATTCTACACCAATGGCAGGACGTATCGGTCCTCTATTCTACATCACTGTCAGGACGTATCGGTCCTCTATTCTACATCACTGGCAGGACGTATCGGTCCTCTATTCTACATCACTGGTATCGGTCCTCTATTCTACACCAATGGCAGGACGTATCGGTCCTCTATTCTACATCACTGGCAGGACGTATCGGTCCTCTATTCTACATCACTGGCAGGACGTATCGGTCCTCTATTCTACATCACTGGCAGGACGTATCGGTCCTATATTCTACATCACTGGCAGGACGTATCGGTCCTCTATTCTACATCACTGGCAGGACGTATCGGTCCTCTATTCTACATCACTGGCAGGACGTATCGGCCCTCTATTCTACACCAATGGCAGGACGTATCGGTCCTCTATTCTACATCACTGGCAGGACGTATCGGCCCTCTATTCTACACCAATGGCAGGACGTATCGGTCCTCTATTCTACATCACTGGCAGGACGTATCGGTCCTCTATTCTACACCAATGGCAGGACGTATCGGTCCTCTATTCTACATCACTGGCAGGACGTATCGGTCCTCTATTCTACACCAATGGCAGGACGTATCGGTCCTCTATTCTACATCACTGGCAGGACGTGTCGGTCCTCTATTCTACATTACTGGCAGGACGTTTCGGTCCTCTATTCTACATTACTGGCAGGACAAATCGGTCCTCTATTCTACATTACTGGCAGGACGAATCAGCCCTCTATTCTACACCAATGACAGGACGTATCGGTCCTCTATTCTACATCACTGGCAGGACGTATCAGTCCTCTATTCTACACCAATGGCAGGACGTATCGGTCCTCTATTCTACATCACTGGCAGGACGAATCGGTCCTCTATTCTACATTACTGGCAGGACGTATCGGTCCTCTATTCTACATTACTGGCAGGACGAATCGGCCCTCTATTCTACACCAATGGCAGGACGTATCGGTCCTCTATTCTACATCACTGGCAGGACGTCTCGGCCCTCTATTCTACACCAATGGCAGGACGTATCGGTCCTCTATTCTACATCACTGGCAGGACGTCTCGGCCCTCTATTCTACACCAATGGCAGGACGTATCGGTCCTCTATTCTACACCAATGGCAGGACGTATCGGTCCTCTATTCTACATTACTGGCAGGACGTATCGGCCCTCTATTCTACACCAATGGCAGGACGAATCGGTCCTCTATTCTACATCACTGGCAGGACGTATCGGTCCTCTATTCTACATCACTGGCAGGACGAATCGGTCCTCTATTCTACACCAATGGCAGGACGTATCGGTCCTCTATTCTACACCAATGGCAGGACGTATCGGTCCTCTATTCTACATTACTGGCAGGACGTATCGGCCCTCTATTCTACACCAATGGCAGGACGAATCGATCCTCTATTCTACATCACTGGCAGGACGTATCGGTCCTCTATTCTACACCAATGGCTGGATGTATCGGTCCTCTATTCTACATTACTGGCAGGACGAATCGGCCCTCTATTCTACACCAATGGCAGGACGTATCGGTCCTCTATTCTACATTACTGGCAGGACGTATCGGCCCTCTATTCTACACCAATGGCTGGACGTATCGGTCCTCTATTCTACATCACTGGCAGGACGTATCGGTCCTCTATTCTACATCACTGGCAGGACGTATCGGCCCTCTATTCTACACCAATGGCAGGACGTATCGGTCCTCTATTCTACATCACTGGCAGGACGTATCGGCCCTCTATTCTACACCAATGGCAGGACGTATCGGTCCTCTATTCTACATTACTGGCAGGACGTATCGGCCCTCTATTCTACACCAATGGCTGGACGTATCGGTCCTCTATTCTACATCACTGGCAGGACGAATCGGTCCTCTATTCTACATTACTGGCAGGACGTATCGGTCCTCTATTCTACATTACTGGCAGGACGAATCGGCCCTCTATTCTACACCAATGGCAGGACGTATCGGTCCTCTATTCTACATCACTGGCAGGACGTCTCGGCCCTCTATTCTACACCAATGGCAGGACGTATCGGTCCTCTATTCTACATCACTGGCAGGACGTCTCGGCCCTCTATTCTACACCAATGGCAGGACGTATCGGTCCTCTATTCTACACCAATGGCAGGACGTATCGGTCCTCTATTCTACATTACTGGCAGGACGTATCGGCCCTCTATTCTACACCAATGGCAGGACGAATCGGTCCTCTATTCTACATCACTGGCAGGACGTATCGGTCCTCTATTCTACACCAATGGCTGGATGTATCGGTCCTCTATTCTACATTACTGGCAGGACGAATCGGCCCTCTATTCTACACCAATGGCAGGACGTATCGGTCCTCTATTCTACATCACTGGCAGGACGTATCGGTCCTCTATTCTACATCACTGGCAGGACGTATCGGCCCTCTATTCTACACCAATGGCAGGACGTATCGGTCCTCTATTCTACATCACTGGCAGGACGTATCAGCCCTCTATTCTACACCAATGGCAGGACGTATCGGTCCTCTATTCTACATTACTGGCAGGACGTATCGGCCCTCTATTCTACACCAATGGCTGGACGTATCGGTCCTCTATTCTACATCACTGGCAGGACGTATCGGTCCTCTATTCTACATCACTGGCAGGACGTATCGGTCCTCTATTCTACATCACTGGCAGGACGTATCGGTCCTCTATTCTACATCACTGGCAGGACGTATCGGTCCTCTATTCTACATCACTGGCAGGACGTATCGGTCCTCTATTCTACATCACTGGCAGGACGTATCGGCCCTCTATTCTACACCAATGGCAGGACGTATCGGTCCTCTATTCTACATCACTGGCAGGACGTATCGGCCCTCTATTCTACACCAATGGCAGGACGTATCGGTCCTCTATTCTACATCACTGGCAGGACGTATCGGTCCTCTATTCTACACCAATGGCAGGACGTATCGGTCCTCTATTCTACATCACTGGCAGGACGTATCGGTCCTCTATTCTACACCAATGGCAGGACGTATCGGTCCTCTATTCTACACCAATGGCAGGACGTATCGGTCCTCTATTCTACATCACTGGCAGGACGTATCGGTCCTCTATTCTACATGACTGGCAGGACGAATCGGCCCTCTATTCTACACCAATGTCAGGACGTATCGGTCCTCTATTCTACATTACTGGCAGGACGTATCGGTCCTCTATTCTACATCACTGGCAGGACGTGTCGGTCCTCTATTCTACATGACTGGCAGGACGTATCGGCCCTCTATTCTACACCAATGGCAGGACGTATCGGTCCTCTATTCTACATTACTGGCAGGACGTATCGGTCCTCTATTCTACATCACTGGCAGGACGCATCGGTCCTCTATTCTACATGACTGGCAGGACGTATCGGCCCTCTATTCTACACCAATGGCAGGACGTATCGGTCCTCTATTCTACATTACTGGCAGGACGAATCGGTCCTCTATCCTACATTACTGGCAGGACGTATCGGCCCTCTATTCTACACCAATGGCAGGACGTATCGGTCCTCTATTCTACATTACTGGCAGGACGTATCGGTCCTCTATTCTACATTACTGGCAGGACGTATCGGTCCTCTATTCTACATCAATGGCAGGACGTATCGGTCCTCTATTCTACACCAATGGCAGGACGTATCGGTCCTCTATTCTACATTACTGGCAGGACGAATCGGCCCTCTATTCTACATCACTGGCAGGACGTATCGGTCCTCTATTCTACATTACTGGCAGGACGTATCGGTCCTCTATTCTACACCAATGGCAGGACGTATCGGTCCTCTATTCTACATTACTGGCAGGACGTATCGGCCCTCTATTCTACACCAATGACATGACGTATCGGTCCTCTATTCTACATTACTGGCAGGACGAATCGGCCCTCTATTCTACACCAATGGCAGGACGTATCGGTCCTCTATTCTACATCACTGGCAGGACGTATCGGTCCTCTATTCTACACCAATGGCTGGATGTATCGGTCCTCTATTCTACATTACTGGCAGGACGTATCGGTCCTCTATTCTACACCAATGGCAGGACGTATCGGTCCTCTATTCTACATTACTGGCAGGACGTATCGGCCCTCTATTCTACATCACTGGCAGGACGAATCGGTCCTCTATTCTACATTACTGGCAGGACGAATCGGCCCTCTATTCTACACCAATGGCAGGACGTATCGGTCCTCTATTCTACATCACTGGCAGGACGTCTCGGCCCTCTATTCTACACCAATGGCAGGACGTATCGGTCCTCTATTCTACACCAATGGCAGGACGTATCGGTCCTCTATTCTACATTACTGGCAGGACGTGTCGGTCCTCTATTCTACATGACTGGCAGGACGAATCGGTCCTCTATTCTACATCACTGGCAGGACGTATCGGCCCTCTATTCTACACCAATGGCATGACGTATCGGTCCTCTATTCTACATCACTGGCAGGACGTATCGGCCCTCTATTCTACACCAATGGCAGGACGTATCGGTCCTCTATTCTACATTACTGGCAGGACGAATCGGCCCTCTATTCTACACCAATGGCAGGACGTATCGGTCCTCTATTCTACATTACTGGCAGGACGTATCGGCCCTCTATTCTACACCAATGGCTGGACGTATCGGTCCTCTATTCTACATCACTGGCAGGACGTGTCGGTCCTCTATTCTACATTACTGGCAGGACGTATCGGCCCTCTATTCTACACCAATGGCAGGACGTATCGGTCCTCTATTCTACATCACTGGCAGGACGTATCGGTCCTCTATTCTACACCAATGGCAGGACGTATCGGTCCTCTATTCTACATCACTGGCAGGACGTATCGGTCTTCTATTATACACCAATGGCAGAACGTATCGTCCTCTATTCTACATCACTGGGAGGACGTATCGGTCCTCTATTCTACATCACTGGCAAGACTTATCGGTCCTCTATTCTACATCACTGGCAGGACGTATCGGTCCTCTATTCTACATAACTGGCAGGAAGCGTTAGCCCCTTATTCGACCTGCCCTGTATTATCCTCTGACGGCTCTGATCCGGGGACTACGTCTGACTGCTCTGATCTGGAGACTACGTCTGATGGCTCTGATCCGGGGACTACGTTTGACGGCTCTGATACAGAGACTACGTCTGACGGCTCTGATCTGGAGACTACGTCTGACGGCTCTGATCTGGAGACTACGTCTCATGGCTCTGATCTGGGAACTACGTCTGATGGCTCTGATCCGGGGACTACGTCTGACGGCTCTGATCCGGGGACTACGTCTGACGGCTCTGATCCGGGGACTACGTCTGACGGCTCTGATCCGGGGGGATGTCATGGAAATGTTGGCAATTATAGCCGCCAACAATGCCGGCTAATGAATGCGCTCATCACTGGCCCATTGCTCGGCCAATCAAAGTTCAGTTGGATGCTCGCGGTGCTTATAATTGGGACGAATCTCTGGCGACAAGAGTAGGGAAATGGAAGAGGTGGCCAATGCGCCGTTTCTTGAACTTGGCCCGCCATCCTTTGTCCGGGAGCTTGGGTCTGTGCCGTACCCGGGGTCCATGTGTTAGGCGGGTCAGCCTACCTCACCATGTGTCGGGCGGGTCAGCCTACCTCACACGGGGTCCGTGTGTCGGGCGGATCAGCCTATCTCACCATGTGTCGGGAGGGTCAGCCTACCTCACACGGGGTCCGTGTGTCAGGCGGGTCAGCCTACCTCACTATGTGTCGGGCGGGTCAGCCTACCTCACACGGGGTCCGTGTGTCGGGCGGATCAGCCTATCTCACCATGTGTCGGGAGGGTCTGCCTACCTCACACGGGGTCCATGTGTCGGACGGGTCAGCCTACCTCACACGGGGTCCATGTGTCGGGCGGGTCAGCCTACCTCACCATGTGTCGGGCGGGTCAGCCTACCTCACACGGGGTCCATGTGTCGGGCGGGTCAGCCTACCTCACCATGTGTCGGGCGGGTCAGCCTACCTCACTATGTGTCGGGCGGGTCAGCCTACCTCACACGGGGTCCATGTGTCGGGCGGGTCAGCCTACCTCACCATGTGTCGGGAGGGTCAGCATACCTCACACGGGGTCCATGTGTCGAACGGGTCAGCCTACCTCACCATGTGTCGGGAGGGTCAGCATACCTCACACGGGGTCCATGTGTCGGGCGGGTCAGTCTACCTCACACGGGGTCCATGTGTCGGGAGGGTCAGCCTACCTCACCATGTGTCGGGCGGGTCAGCCTACCTCACCATGTGTCGGGCGGGTCAGCCTACCTCACACGGGGTCCATGTGTCGGGCGGGTCAGTCTACCTCACACGGGGTCCATGTGTCGGACGGGTCAGCCTACCTCACACGGGGTCCATGTGTCGGGCGGGTCAGTCTACCTCACACGGGGTCCATGTGTCGGGCGGGTCAGCCTACCTCACCATGTGTCGGGCGGGTCAGCCTACCTCACACGGGGTCCATGTGTCGAACGGGTCAGCCTACCTCACCATGTGTCGGGAGGATCAGCCTACCTCACCATGTGTCGGGCGGGTCAGCCTACCTCACTATGTGTCGGGCGGGTCAGCCTACCTCACACGGGGTCCATGTGTCGGGCGGGTCAGCCTACCTCACCATGTGTCGGGAGGGTCAGCATACCTCACACGGGGTCCATGTGTCGAACGGGTCAGCCTACCTCACCATGTGTCGGGAGGGTCAGCATACCTCACACGGGGTCCATGTGTCGGGCGGGTCAGTCTACCTCACACGGGGTCCATGTGTCGGGAGGGTCAGCCTACCTCACCATGTGTCGGGAGGGTCAGCCTACCTCACCATGTGTCGGGCGGGTCAGCCTACCTCACACGGGGTCCGTGTGTCGGGCGTGTCAGCCTACCTCACCATGTGTCGGGCGGGTCAGCCTACCTCACACGGGGTCCATGTGTCGGGCGGGTCAGTCTACCTCACACGGGGTCCATGTGTCGGACGGGTCAGCCTACCTCACACGGGGTCCATGTGTCGGGCGGGTCAGCCTACCTCACACGGGGTCCATGTGTCGGACGGATCAGCCTACCTCACACGGGGTCCATGTGTCAGGCGGGTCAGCCTACCTCACACGGGGTCCGTGTGTCGGGCGGGTCAGCCTACCTCACCATGTGTCGGGAGGGTCAGCCTACCTCACACGGGGTCCATGTGTCGGGCGGATCAGCCTACCTCACACGGGGTCCATGTGTCGGACGGGTCAGCCTACCTCACCAAGTGTCGGGAGGGTCAGCCTACCTCACACGGGGTCCATGTGTCGGGCGGATCAGCCTACCTCACACGGGGTCCATGTGTCGGGTGGGTCAGCCTACCTCACCAAGTGTCGGGCGGATCAGCCTACCTCACACGGGGTCCATGTGTCGGGCGGGTCAGCCTACCTCACCATGTGTCGGACGGGTCAGCCTACCTCAAACGGGGTCCATGTGTCGGGCGGGTCAGCCTACCTCACCATGTGTCGGGAGGGTCAGCCTACCTCACCATGTGTCGGGCGGGTCAGCCTACCTCACCATGTGTCGGGCGGGTCAGCCTACCTCACACGGGGTCCATGTGTCGGGCGGGTCAGCCTACCTCACCATGTGTCGGGAGGGTCAGCCTACCTCACCATGTGTTGGGCGGGTCAGCCTACCTCACACGGGGTCCGTGTGTCGGGCGGGTCAGCCTACCTCACCATGTGTCGGGCGGGTCAGCCTACCTCACCATGTGTCGGGCGGGTCAGCCTACCTCACACGGGGTCCATGTGTCGGGCGGGTCAGCCTACCTCACCATGTGTCGGGAGGGTCAGCCTACCTCACCATGTGTTGGGCGGGTCAGCCTACCTCACACGGGGTCCGTGTGTCGGGCGGGTCAGCCTACCTCACCATGTGTCGGGCGGGTCAGCCTACCTCAAACGGGGTCCATGTGTCGAACGGGTCAGCCTACCTCACCATGTGTCGGGAGGGTCAGCATACCTCACACGGGGTCCATGTGTCGGGCGGGTCAGTCTACCTCACACGGGGTCCATGTGTCGGGCGGGTCAGCCTACCTCACCATGTGTCGGGCGGGTCAGCCTACCTCACCATGTGTCGGGCGGGTCAGCCTACCTCACCATGTGTCGGGCGGGTCAGCCTACCTCACACGGGGTCCATGTGTCGGACGGGTCAGCCTACCTCACACGGGGTCCATGTGTCGGGCGGGTCAGCCTACCTCACCATGTGTCGGGCGGGTCAGCCTACCTCACACGGGGTCCATGTGTCGGGTGGGTCAGCCTATCTCACCATGTGTCGGGCGGATCAGCCTACCTCACCATGTGTCGGGCGGGTCAGCCTACCTCACCATGTGTCGGGCGGGTCAGCCTACCTCACACGGGGTCCATGTGTCGGACGGGTCAGCCTACCTCACCATGTGTCGGGCGGGTCAGCCTACCTCACACGGGGTCCTTGTGTCGGACGGGTCAGCCTACCTCACCATGTGTCGGGAGGGTCAGCCTACCTCACCATGTGTCGGGAGGGTCAGCCTACCTCACACGGGGTCCGTGTGTCGGACGGGTCAGCCTACCTCACCATGTGTCGGACGGGTCAGCCTACCTCACCATGTGTCGGGCGGGTCAGCCTACCTCACCATGTGTCGGGCGGGTCAGCCTACCTCACCATGTGTCGGGCGGGTCAGCCTACCTCACACGGGGTCCATGTGTCGGGCGGATCAGCCTACCTCACACGGGGTCCATGTGTCGGGCGGATCAGCCTACCTCACCATGTGTCGGGCGGGTCAGCCTACCTCACCATGTGTCGGGCGGGTCAGCCTACCTCACCATGTGTCGGGCGGGTCAGCCTACCTCACACGGGGTCCATGTGTCGGGCGGATCAGCCTACCTCACACGGGGTCCGTGTGTCAGGCGGGTCAGCCTACCTCACCATGTGTCGGGCGGGTCAGCCTACCTCACCATGTGTCGGGCGGGTCAGCCTACCTCACCATGTGTCGGGCGGGTCAGCCTACCTCACCATGTGTCGGGCGGGTCAGCCTACCTCACACGGGGTCCATGTGTCGGGCGGGTCAGCCTACCTCACCATGTGTCGGGCGGGTCAGCCTACCTCACCATGTGTCGGGCGGGTCAGCCTACCTCACACGGGGTCCATGTGTCGGGCGGGTCAGCCTACCTCACCATGTGTCGGGCGGGTCAGCCTACCTCACCATGTGTCGGGCGGGTCAGCCTACCTCACACGGGGTCCATGTGTCGGGCGGGTCAGCCTACCTCACCATGTGTCGGGCGGGTCAGCCTACCTCACCATGTGTCGGACGGGTCAGCCTACCTCACACGGGGTTAGAGATGCAGAAAATTATAATTTCTTGGTCACGATACCGGTCACGGCGGCTGACCTAGTTCAGAGGTCACGGCGTGCTAGCAGCCAGGTCAATTTAAGTCCCAGCTTGGTCACGCCAAGATAAATTTTCACAATTTCATCATATTATTAGTTATAGTTATTATATAGTTATGTAATTTGTATCCTAAATATATACTTTGCTAGAACATTTAGTTTTTAGAACATTGCTAGAACAGCAACAGGACAAAACTGCCAATACTGAATACCTTGAGGTCGGATGGATGTAGGAAAATCCATAAGCATGAATGAAATGCATGGTTACCTAATACCTACTACCTAGTACCTACTACCTAGTACCTACTACCTAGTACCTACTACCTAGTACCTACTACCTAGTACCTACTATCTAGTACCTACTACCTAGTACCTACTACCTAGTACCTACTACCTAGTACCTACTACCTAGTACCTACTACCTAGTACCTACAAGATTCATAAATAAGCCACTGAAAGAATATCAAAGCACCTGTCAAAGTAATCAAGCATCAACAATGACATTTTAAACACTAGGAAATGGACAAACAACTAAACAAGGTGGTAAAGTCAGATTCTAGCTAACGTTAATAACAAGCCATCACGCTGCACAGAATATATTTACCAAATTTGCCTGAATAACCTTTCGAAATACAGCTTTAGGCATATACAAACTGAAAATCCATCTCACTTGCAGGCCCTGAAAGCTAAGTATCAGAACAGATAAGGATAACAATCAAATGTAAATTGATGTCATGAATGACCTGTAAGTTACCAGTGAGCCACAGCTATGCCAACATGAATTCGTGTCATCTCACCTGATTGAAGCCAACCACATATTAAAATAACGAAATCTCTCACCCCAAAATAGTCAGTATGTCACATTAAGGCCAACTTGAACCTGAACTCCGAGAATCGGTGGCACAGAATCCCTTATTCCCAGGACACTAATAATTTTACATGTGGATAAAAATACGCCACGCGTATCGGCAGCTGTGGCGCGCTGTCGTCAACCACGACGCGCTTTTATTTTTTTGTTCGACGTCAAAAGGTAAAGGTTTTATTATTCATCAGCTATTTACACAGCGCCATTTGTGGCGCATCAGAGACGTTAAATATAATTTGTGAATTGTTTGTTTGTGCCTGGTGGAATAATTACATAACAATAATCCTTAGCGTGGCTTGGAAGTATTTGTCATTTTGATGAATTTTATTAGATCGAGCCTGTAGCCAATAAAGGGAATAGGTCACCTTGAAAGTTGTCTTGAAATTCAACCATGCGGTGCATCTTGAGCTCAAAACTACAAATATGACTTTCGTTTGGACAACTGATGGATATATGTGGAGAAAGAAGTAAGTTTCTCTTTGCATTTCACGAGAAATCGTACGACAGCAGCTGGCGTTCTGGCTCCGCCTGACGCCAAGTACAGTCTCTGACAAGGGGCCGCCGCGCCGCCCGGGCGGCTGAGCGGATATTAACGAGGCGTCGTGAGCAGATACTACGTGCCAGTGAGTGTACCTGCCTCCGGCGGCGAGCGTTCATATCCCGATCGTGGCCCGGAACAGCGGACTTGAAACCGGGCCCACTAATCTTGTGTCGAAATTACTTAACGTAGGGAGGTAATTCCTTCACCACAACCCATTTTTAGATCTGCTCTACAAATCTGTTATCTCAGTCCAAAACTCTATGTTAAAGGTGAACTATTCCCTTTAATAAGCCACCATGGGCCCCATGGTCTTGATTTCCTTGAGTCATCATCTGAGGCATATATTGAGGCTACTGGAAATTTGGAATCCTGTTTCCATTTAATGATCCACTAACATGCAAAATGTCAGTGTGCAAGTAGGTAAGTAGGCAAGTAGGTTGTGCAAGTACTGTGAGATATTTAAAGGGAATGTTTCACCTTTCCGAAAGTTTTGTCCTTAAAAGTTATATTGAAATAGCCTGTACTCCTGATAAGTCAGAAAAGATCGAAAATCAGAAATAAAGGACAAAATAACTTATATTGCGCCTTGCGGCTTCGTCAGAGTTCACAATATTACACCAAACGTTTTGCAAGCCAAAGAAACAACACGCGCCACTTGGCTATGCGAAAGCCACCGACAAAAATTATCCACAAATGAATACATCCACACGCACAGCCCCTATTATGTACACCGACACATCTGAAGTCTAAATCACATACGTATGTACAACTCTACCAACAACTAACATAGCCCTTGTTGCCTACTACACACTGAAAGTTGAAAGTTCTGAAAGTTGTCAAATATACGCTGGTTGCAGTCGAAAATATGAGGTAAGTACTGCTGAAAACGATGGTGATATTTTTTCTCTCTCGAAAAGTCACTTAACTTTATACAAATTAAGTTGTTTTCATTTGGGCTGATGACGTCATTATTGAGCTGTAGACCGCCGCTGATTGGCTGCCAAAGTGGGATTGGCTGGCAAAGTGGCTGTCAGCCAATCAGCGGCTGCACGAGCCTGGGTGCATTTTGCAAATGGGAAATTAAATTGCTTAAAAACGGTTAAGTTCTGGGGGAAAAGACCTTAGTAATTTAGACATTTCAATGACGGCCAAAGATAATGACTATCTCAGTTCAAAGCCAATACGAAGGTGAAGCTTTCCCTTTAAAGGAAATAGTTCACCTTCAACATTAGTTTTAAACTGAGATAGCTGTTTTGTAGCCCATGTTGGGAAACCCCTATCTGCAAGTTTCCTTGACTGAAAAAGACTCCAGCCGAAGATATTTGACTTTTTGGCGAAGGAATTCGGCGTATATATGATATACCATACCGTCTGAGAGTGCCAGCACTGCCATGGAGCATGCGCAGACCAATAACGCACACCATAACATTAATGATTTACGACCTTCTGTCCTGAATTGGCGCGATGTAGGACCATTTTTGAAAATAAAAAAAGAAACTGTATTCAAAAATATAATAAAATTGTGTTCTGAAAAAAAATTCCGAAGGTGAACTATTTCCTTTAAGAGGAAGGTATCTCCGGAACACTTGCTCTGCTTAGGTAATAGGTACCTAAGTAGTAGTAGTAGGTAGTTTTAGTGAAGTAAGTAAGCGTAGTGAATAGTTGCTTGGTGTTGGTTTTCTTCCATCATTTTGTCTTGTTGGTGTCTTGAAGCCACCAACAAAAAATTGTATAGGTGACGCAAAGCCGCTGGCTTTGTGTCAACTATAAATTAACGTGATGTTTAAGTTGGTTACTTCATGGAATTTAAAACCTAGTGTTATGAGTGTCGCCTATCCTATAGCCAAGTTAACCCTCGCCCTACGGGGGGAGGGGCCTGACAGCCCCCACCCCCCTGAGGTTTTCTTGAATAACTTTTTACACATGCGGTGCCTCTTGCTGAAATTTTCGGTTGCTGAGTTTACAACAATTGTACGTATGCTGTAAAAATTGATTTGAAATTGGTCAAGTAGTTTGGGAGATAATCATGTTTTGATGACGTCATGTTGGTAAAAAACGAGAAATATTTGAAAAATTGTAGAAAACAGAGTTTTAAAGCAAATTGCAAACACAATTCACCAAAGATGCAAAATGGCATTCTCTTGAAAATGGCAATCTCGGATTTTCAAAACTTTGAGTTTTTGACCTCTCCAATTTTTTTTTTAAATCCCCACAAAATCAAAATTTTCAAAGATGTTAGAAAAACCGGAATACATGTGAGAGAACTGAGTATGGAAAATACCCATACCAAATTTCAAAGCAATGTCTTCATTTTTGAATGAGTGATGGCTCCCTAAGTGTAAGAAACTGATGACGTCATTTACAAAACAAAACTTTTGTTGACAAGATACGAACAAATAATTACCTTTTCTGTATTTCTGAGCCAAAACTGGTCTAGGAACATGCCTGTTTATTTACATTTATCAATTTCTAATTTTGAGGTTTTCTGAAGAGCGAAATCGCTGTTCTGGACATGGTAAATCCGAGGTCATTCACTTGACCTGGAAGGTCACCCGTTGACCTGAAACCTAAAACTCGCATACTGTTAGATTCCTCTCGTGACAGGTAACATGCTGGTTCTTATCGCATTGCTCTAAGTTGCTTGGTTTGGAAGTTAACATGGGGGCCTGTCAGCCCCCCCCCCCGTAGGGCGAAGGTGAAAAAAGCTCCCGTAGGGCGAGGGTTAAGCGACCAACATGAAAAAGGTTTATAGGTGATACAAACTTCACAAAGTGTCAATTTTTAGTCAGTCAGTCAATCTTTACTGTTGACTGACATAGTGACGACATGATGAACAGCTGTAATATTTGCTTCAATCAAGATGTTTGGACTTTGGCAACATGCGCCTGATTTAGTCTTTAGTATGATAAGGTCACGGCTTTATCTCGTTTGACCTGACCTAGTCCCGGCTTAGTGCCGCCGTGGAACTGATTTAGCCACAGCGTCGTGACGCCGGGACCAGTGTTCTGCACCTCTACACGGGGTTCGTGTGTCAGGCAGGTCAGCCTACCTCAACTGGAGTCTGTCAGCCTCCCGTTGCCGCCGGCTGCCGTGCTGATGGGGCGATGATCCCGGAGCCGTACTGGTAGTCAGCCGACACGGAATCTGACACTGTCACTGACACTGACACTGACACAGACTCTGCCTCTGTGGCCGACACCCACTCTGGCAGCGCGAGAGAGCCTCGGAGCGCGGTGGCGGGGCGGCGGGGTGGCGGACGGGACAGGAAGTGGTGACGGTCCGGTCCGGCTCAGACCGGCCTGGGTCGGCAGACGGTCCTATCTCAGCCACGTCCGCCGTACCGACACCGCAACGGGGCCCGACCAGGAGCCGTGGTAAGGGATAGGGAGCTGGGACACCGCAACGGGGCTCGACCAGGAGCCGTGGTAAGGGGATAGGGAGCTGGGACACCGCAACGGGGCCCGACCAGGAGCCGTGGTGAGGGGATAGGGAGCTGGGACACCGAGACAGGGACATGGAGCTGGGACACGGGACAGGGAGCTGGGACACGGGGGCAGGGAGCTGGGACACGGGGGCAGGGAGCTGGGACGCGGGGACAGGGAGCTGGGACGCGGAGACAAGGACAGGGAGCTGGGGCACGGGGACAGGGAGCTGGGACACGGGGACAGGGAGCTGGGACGCGGGGACAGGGAGCTGGGACGCGGAGACAAGGACAGGGAGCTGGGACACAGGGACAGGGAGCTGGGAAACAGAGTCATGGAGCTGGAACACGGAGACAGGGAGTTGGGACACGGGGACAGGGAGCTGGGACACAGAGACAGGGAGCTGGGACGCGGAGACAAGGACAGGGAGCTGGGGCACGGGGACAGGGAGCTGGGACACGGGGACAGGGAGCTGGGATACGGGGAAGGGAGCTGGAACACAGAGACAGGAAGTTGGGACACGGATCAGAGAAGCTGCGACACAGAGACAGGAAGCTGGGACACAGAGACAAGGAGCTGGGACACGGGGACAGGGAGCTGGGATACGGGGAAGGGAGCTGGAACACAGAGACAGGAAGTTGGGACACGGATCAGAGAAGCTGCGATACAGAGACAGGAAGCTGGGACACAGAGACAAGGAGCTGGGACACGGGGACAGGGAGCTGGGATACGGGGGAAGGGAGCTGGAACACAGAGACAGGAAGTTGGGACACGGATCAGAGAAGCTGCGACACAGAGACAGGAAGCTGGGACACGGAGACAGAGAGCTGGGACACGGAGACAGGGAGCTGGGACACAGAGACAAGGAACTGGGACACGGGGACAGGGAGCTGGGACACGGGAACAGGGACATTGATATGGGACACGGATACAGGAAGGGAGCTGGGACACGGAGACAGGGAGGTGGTACACGGGACAGGGAGGCAGAGGGCTGGGCCACGGAGACAGTGCAGGGAGTTAGGACACGGGGACAGGGAGCTGGGACACGGAGACAGGGACAGCGAGCTGGGACACGGAGACAGGGAGCTGGGACGGGAAAATGGATAGGGGGCTGGGACACGGGAACATGGACAGGGAGCGGGACGCGGGAACAGGGAGCTGGGGCACGAAAACATGGACAGGGCTGGGACACGGAAACAGGAACAGGGAGCTGATTCATGGAGACAAGGAGCTGGGACACGGATACAGGACAGGGAGCTGGGACATGGAGACATGAAGCTCGGATACGGAGACAGGGAGCTGGGACACGGAGACAGGGAGCTGGGACACGGAGACAGGGAGGTGGGACACGGATACAGGGAGCTGGGACACGTGGACAGGGAGCTGGGACACGGAGACAGGGAGCTGGGACACGGAGATAGGGAGGTGGGACACGGATACAGGGAGCTGGGATACGTGAGCAGGGAGCTGGGACACGGAGACAGGAACAGGGAGCTGATACATGGAAACAGGGAGCTTGGACACGGATACAGGGAGGTGGGACACGGAGACAGGGAGCTGGGACAGGGGATGAGACACGGGAGCAGGGAGCTGGGACACGGATACATGGAGCTGGGACACGAATACAGGGACAGGGAGCTGGGACACGGGAACAGGGACAGGGAGCTGGGACACAGAGACAAGGAACTGGGACACGGGGACAGGGACAGAGAGCTGATGTATGGAGACTGGGAGCTGGGACACGGAGACAGGACAGGGAGCTGGGACATGGAGCTGGGACACGGAGACAGGGAGCTGGGACACGGAGACAGGGAGCTGGGACACGGGGATAGGGAGCTGGGACACAGGGGAAGGAGCTCGGACACGGAGACAAGGAGCTGGGACACGGAGACAAGGAGCTGGGACACGGATACAGGTATATGGGACACGGAGACAGGGAGCTGGGACACGGAGACAGAGAGATGGGACTATGGCGACCCCGGCTGACAGGAGCTGAGTATTTGAGGGTGACGGCATTGCTAGAGAGACTACAGTGACTATAGTGACGGCTACATCTACCGACCTCCCTCATCGAGTTCATCGCAGGCGGACGCCGACTTCGATGACATCGATGAGCAGCTGCAGGCCGTCATCACCGCCCACCCGGCTCAGAGGATCGGGCTGACCGGAGATCTGAACTCTGATGCGCAGACGAGCCCCGCTGCCCACCGTCGCCTCATCGAGCTGGGCGAGCGTTATGGACTAACCAACGTCGTGAACCAGCCCACTTTCTACCGTGGTGACACTCAGTCCATTCTCGATGTTGTGCTGCTGGCTCGTGAACTGTGTGATGTCGCTACTCCACCTGTGTGCACTGTCGAGATTTGTGAATTTGTCACCCATCACCGCCGCGTCATTGTTCATTCATCCATTCCTCGTGTCAAACCCGTACCTCTGTAGGACGTAACTGGCGTGCGTTCAACGAGCAGGCATTCCTAAATGATGTTCGTAACATCGATTGGCACTCAGTAGTCGGTAGAGATGATCCCTGTGAACACCAATGGAATGTATTTGCTGATGTCATGAACCGTCTGCTCGACAAACATGCTCCCATCCGCAGGTTCAAGGTCCACAATCCCTCTCCTCCTCCCGTCAGCCGTGAGAACCTAGACCTCATGCGCCAGCGCAGGGAGGCCCTGAGAAACGCCGACAGACACCTAGCAGCGTCTTAACGTACTGACTAAGCGCGCAATTAGGAAGGATAGGCGCTACGACCTCACTGAGCGCGTGCAATCCACTCCTGCTTCACGCCTTTCTAAACAGCTGAACTCAGTAATTGCTCCCAAGCGTGGTCCCTCAGTGTCAACCGTCAACCTGTCAGCGTCAGACCTTAACCAGTATTTTTGCTCCATGGGGAGATCGACGCGGGACGATGTGATGGCAGAGTTCGAGCGCTCTGGTCGCCTGCCCCTGAACACTAGGCTTCCACCTGTCCACACCGGGGCTCTCAACATCCTTCCCGTGTCACGAGACCAGCTTCAGAGCGTCATCCTCGGTCTGCCTAACAAGGACTCGTGTGTGCCTGGTGACGTGCCCATCAAAATTGTTAAGCTTTGTTTACGACATCGGACATCTTTTACTGCGCATCATTAACACTAGCATAGTCACTGAATCAGTCCCTGCCAGCTGGAAGTATGTCGTCGTCATCCCTCTTCATAAAGGAGGTGACCCCTCCCAAGCATCCAATTTCCGACCCATCACCAACGTTCCGGCCATCTGCAAAATCATTGAGAAACTTGTCCATCAGCAGATCACCGCCTACCTTCATCACCACTACCTATTCAGTTCGGACCAGCACGGTATTATGGCGCGCCACTCGACCACCACTGCTCTTTTATCTATGACCGACCAGATCCTCCAGGGTATCGACCAATCAGAAATATATCTTTTAACGTTAATTGACCTCAGTCGCTGCTTTGATGTCGTGGACCACGCGACACTGCTGAACAGCCTTGAGCAGCGTCAGATTTCAACAGGTTGGATCAAGAGCTACCTGGCAGGTCACACACAGCGCGTGCGGGTGGGTGACACTCTCTCCTAGCCCCTTATCATTGACATCGGCACATATCAGGGCAGCTGCCTGGGGCCACTGCTGTGCAACGTCATCAGCAACAATATCAACTGCTACATCCCCTCCAGCATCAGCGGCTTCCGCACCTCCTCGGTCCACTATGCCGCTGATTCCCAGGTGGCAATCATTGGCCCCCACAGCAGGCTACCAGAGCTGAAGCTGGCGCTGGAGAATATTCTCGATATGCTGTGCACCTGGTTCCTCCAGCATGGTATGATGGTGAACGCCAGCAAGACAGAGCTCCTCCTGTGCGGCGATCGTCGCCAGCTGGTCCAGATCAGGGATCCCCCACAGATCAAGTTCATGGGACAGCTCCTGCCTTTCTCCAAGTCCAAGAAAAAAACCTAGGGGTAGTCATGGACTCTGAACTCTTTCGGGCGGCGCACATAGACCACATCATCAACCGCTGTTTCGGCATCCTTATCGGACTCATGCACATCAGACATATCATTCTATTGAGTGTACTACCGAGGATAGTTGACGCCCTGGCATTTTCCCACGTACGGTATTGTGTACAAGTCTACGGGAGCGCTAACCGCACGAACATTACTAAGTTGCAGAAAGTGTTTAATTTCTCAGCCAGGGTCATTTCCGGGAGGCGAAAGTATGACCATATTTTCGATGTCATCGGTGATCTCAGATGGTTGGGTGCGTCTGACATGGTGTCGAAATTCTTGTCTGCTGCACGGTATACTCACTTACGGAACACCTGACTTGTTGCGTTCGTGCATCACATACAACCGCGAGCATGTGCGCCGTGACACTAGGCAGTCTCATCATCTCAGCTTGCTCCGTGTCAGAAACAATCAAGGGAAACGACGATTTGTGTACCGAGCTGCTGAGCTGTATAACCGACTCGTGATCGCCAATGGGCAAACTGGCATGGCTATGCCACCGTTCAAGCCCAAGATTCGTGACTTGCTACGTGCATGATTCATCCATTGTAAATATTTGTGTATATTTTCCCCTTTTGTAGTCGTATTTAGGTTGATTTGACAACTGTCTGATCTTGTTCGATGCTCGTGGAATAACCCTGTCACAGTGGAACGCCCTGATTGTGAAATATACAGTGACCAGCCTATATCTATCTGGGTGGTTGTCAAAACGAGCTCCAATGTCCGTCATCATCCGCTCCAGACAGGGATAATGCTACTGGATGATACACCCCTGGATGTTCCAATAATGTGTCCCCGGCTCACGGCGATGAAGCATCTGGTTTCACCAACCAGTCATTGCGCTGAAAATATAGCAATTCGTAAGCCGTTCAAACCAATCAGTGTTACCTACACATGGGGACGCTTATAACAGTGACTCGGATTATATTGTTCGCTGTCTGTGTTCCTGTCAGGGCCGGACAGTGATCAGAAAGGCAGCCGGCCAGCCGGGCCGGACGGGCAGGGCGGGCCGGGGGCGGCGGAGGTGGCGGGGAAGGGTTGCCGCCACCCCGGCTAATAGGTCTGGCCTTGACTGGGAGGGTGCCGGGTCACCGGCGGTCCCACGCGCCGCCGGCCGTGCGTGGGAACGACACTCTCTATCTCTGTGTGTGCCGTGTGGACCAACTCCGGGTGCTGCAGGCTACAACCCGTCACAACGGCCAGGGAGCCGTGGGCTGGGGAGGGGGTAGCAGGCTGTCTGCCGTCAGTGAAAAGTTGTTGACCGGAGGGAGGGGGAACAGACCATCGGCCGTCAACGAGAAGTTGTTGACGGGGGGAAGGGGCGGAGCGCATCTTTAACCCGCGCCCCGCTGCGGTATTCATCCGAACACGCCACGCTGTGGGGGGGGGGGGGCATATTCTGCCCCCTCGTTATCTTCCGAACCAATAACCGCAGCGAGATGCTCTAGGCGGCAATCGAAAGCTCTCAATGAAACGCATCTAAAGTTTACGCAACATTTTCAAAATAAGGTCACATGTCAGGTCACGGTCAGGTGAAAGGCCAAAATCCAGGTATTGGGTTGATGGGCCATACTTTCCATTTAAAGCCTTAGATTGCGACATTATGGTACAAAAGGCCCTCAGAGGTATAATACATCTCCCGCATAAGCGAAATTGATATTGTAATCAAAGGTCAAGGTAAAGGTCAGGTCACAAAAGATCACTATTGGCAAGAGGTCTACGAAGTCATGCAATACATGTGTTATGGGTTATTGTAGGTACACGTATAATTCGATAGTAGTAGCCATTTTCACACCCTGACCCCATAAATAGCCCTTAGGTGAAGTTCAGGTTAAGGTCAGGTCGCATAAGGTCAACATGTGAAATTGGTTATTTTAAATAAAAACATGTTTCTAGACGAATTATGTCTCAGAAATACAATGGTGGCATTATTTTGTCTGTATCTGGTCAGATATTCGATATAGGTATTCCAATAAATAGAAATATGAAAATATTAGTAAGCACCGGCACCGCGAAACATTTCCACAGTTGTGTATTGCGGAGCAGCATGTTTTAGGAATATGTATTGCGGAGCAGCATGTTTTAGGAATATGTATTGCGGAGCAGCATGTTTTAGGAATATGTATTGCGGAACAGCATGTTTTAGGAATATGTATTGCGGAGCAGCATGTTTTAGGAATATGTATTGCGGATCAGCATGTTTTAGGAATATGTATTGCGGAGCAGCATGTTTTAGGAATATGTATTGCGGAACAGCATGTTTTAGGAATATGTATTGCGGAACAGCATGTTTTAGGAATATGTATTGCGGAACAGCATAGCATCAGCAATGTTCAGCGCTGTACGCTAGGGCATCGGCTAAGCAAGTTCCGCCCGGGGAGCAGTTCGAAAAATGTTGCGATGGCACGAGGTTAAACGTACCTGTTAATACGTACAAGGGGCTTTATGATGGATCTTATCTTACTGTCCCTTCCGTGAAGCAAATAAGAATCGTTATGAGAGTGTGCTACTTATACAATATGTTGCTGTTGTGTTGAGGTGTTCGGGCGCCGTAACTACTGCGGTTAGGTGCCGTAACTACTGCGGTTAGGTGCCGTAACTACTGCGGTTAGGTGCCGATTACTGCGGTTAGGTGCCGATTACTGCGGTTAGGTGCCGATTGGTACGATACTGGCTGAGCGTGCCAAGTGGGAGATTAATGTTGATTGTTACACCGCACGGTGGTATGCTTGAGACAACCCATGTGTGTAGGTGCATTCATATGCACATGGGAGATACCATTTGTATGATGGTGATACAATATTATATTATAACTGCATTATTACCAAGTGCATTACTTTTACTGCCCAAGTAAGCTTACCCATCAGTCGCACAGGCCTGTGGACCTGTGGATTTGCTGTTGGTGGGCGCATGGCAATAATGATACGAATCGTCACAACTTGAAAAAGAAACGAACCGGAAACACAAGAGGCGAGCGAGGGCGACGGATGCTGTGCAAATTGCAGTCCACCACTGACTGTCAGCCAAAAACAGACATCGTACCAGCCCGGTATCGGCTGCTGGTGAGTGCTGCAGCATTTCCGCACGCAGACAGAGCTTTGTTTTGTTTTCTAGCAGTGAGTCAGCCCAGCTTTTCTGTTTTGTATTTTTCAGCAGAGTTCAGCACTGGCGGATCCAGCCGCTCTCAGTGGGCCATTTTTTCTCCGCGGATTTGGGCCAGTCACCTTATTTTGGTATTCGAGCTTAAGAAATTCACTTTTTAATTCACAAAAATTTATTTTGTGGATTTTATTCCCGAAAAAAACATTTTTTTAAAAAAATTTGGGGTCAAAAACACAATTTCGAAAGTCCGAGATAGTCATTTTGAAGAGAATGTCATTTGCTTTCTTTTGACGTTTTTTGCAATTTGCTACACAACTATTTTCTACGATTGTTCAAACATTTATCGTTTTTCCACCAAAAATGGCATGACATGACATCATTAAAACGTCATTATCTCCCTAAACACTACATCAATGTCATTGGAATTTGGTGCAAAGACGTAGAATTGATGCAGAATAAGTTACTGACAGTTTGACGTTGATATCTATTACAGTTTTCAAGTTATTCAGGAAATCCGGGAGGGGGGCAGATTCTTCCCCCCACAGCGGGGTGCGGGTTAAGTGTCTCCGGGGCTGCTTGAATTGCATCAGGCGCGCTGTTTTGTCTATCATTGAAAGAAAGTGATATATACAAACTTCAAATTCAATCACTCGAGAGAATAAAAAAATCCGTTTTCATGAAGTTTTCTCCTAAGATCATTGTTTTTTCACATTCAGTGCAGAGTAGGCGCCATGGGGGGGGGCATACTTGTATTGAATGCCCCTCCTAGATTCCTGTGGGGGATTTGCCCCTGATGCCCCCCTGGATCCGCCAGTGCCAGCAATTACCGCCAAGGAGAGCCTCTGCCATTTTCCATTTGTCATTTTCCCATTTTCCAAATTTGTATAAACAATTGCAAAAGTTGTGTCGTGCCGCGAAGCGGCGCGAAATTTTCCGGCTTTTGACTGTGGATAGATGGCTTTTGACTGCTGCAAAGACAATTTTTTACGATTTTATGATACATTGGGAACGCGCGGGGGGGGGGGGAGGCATACTTGTATTGAATGCTCCTCCCCCAGATTCCTGTGGGGGGAAGGGGGGGGGGGGAATTTGCCTCTGATGCCCCCCCCCCCCTGGACCTGGATCCGCCAGTGGAGTTGTCGCCCGCCAAAAGTAATCCGCAGCAGCGCGTAATAAGCGTTACAAGTTTTTCCAGCCAAGTGATTTGTTTGTTGGTTGGTATTGCTTAGTTCTGCAGAAGGCTTGAGTAAGTATGACTCTCTTCGGCGTCCGCCACGGTAGTCGGATGAAACCATCATCAAACCCAGTCACTGAGCTGTCAACAACAACTCACACTGCCATCTGTCGGCAGGAAAACAAACTAGTCGCGCGAGCCGACGGTCGATTCCGACAGTCCATTCATTCCGTCCATTCATTCATAAACTGGCGCAGAACAGGGAAAGGATCTGTCGTCGCCTGGGGATGTATGCCGGCTGCGAATTAACGGCCAATCGAGTCCATAACAGACAACCGAAAGGGAACACATCGAGCGGAAAAGTATCGATTGCTGAATTATCGATTGGCAAAATATAACGTGACAAAATAGGAATCTTAAAAGTATCGATTGGCAGCATATCAATTGACAAAATCTCGATTGACAAATTATCGATCGGCACAACATTGATTGGGAAATATCGAATGACAAAGTATCCAGACGCAAAATACCGAGAAGCTGATACCTCAGCATTTTTCCACGCGACATTTCCCACTTGTTATTCTGCCACTCAATAAAACTGTCGTGCCCGTTGTGTGCTGCGTTGCTAATCCTTCTGTCCGTGACAAGGACACACAAATACCTGCTCTCTATGCAGGGGCGCAGCCAGCGGGGGGGGGGCACAGGAAGCACGTCCCCCCCCCCCTCCCATTGGTCCGAGGGGCCCGGAGGGGCCCTCGGCTCCTCAGCCCATATGGAAGCGGCGGAGCGGCCGAAGGGCCCAAAACGGCCCGGCTTACCAGGCTTAAGAGAGTCCTTGTTCGGACTTAGGGGCCCTCACTCGGCCCGAGGGAGCCCCTAGTCGGCCTGGGGGTGCCCTCGGTTGCCCTAAAGGGCCCTTGTTAGACTTATGGGGGCACCCGGTCGGCCTAAGGCTCTTGGTTAGCCTGAGGGGCCCTCAATCGGCCTGAGGGAGCCCTTGCTAGGCTTAAGAGGGGCCCCGGTCGTCCTGAGGGGCCTAGGTTGGTCGGCCTGAGAGGCCCTCGGTCAGCACCTGGTCATGGTAATCCCTGATAGACACTGGGCGCCTTCGGGGCCCTGCCTCCACTGGGGGTCAAATGGCTACTGCCTTAGCCTGGTTCTGGCTCCCAGACTGGTTCTGGAGTGTATGATCGCCACTGGGGGTCCTGTCTAGCGCCTGAATAACCTGTACTGACCCCTAATCGCCACTGGGCCACCTGCCTGACCTCAGGGCTTATACTCGCCTTCTACTGTGAACGGCAGACCGCTTGGGCACTAGCGGATCCAGCCGTCGTTTTTTGTGGGGGGGGGGCAAATCGGTGGGAGGCGGTGGCGGATCCAGCCTCTCTCCGTGGGGGCATCTTTTTGTGGCCAAAAGGTACCCTCATTTTGTTCCCCTCCGCGGATTTGGGCCGGTCACCTTATTTTGGTATTCGAGCTTAAGAAATTAACTTTTAAAATTCAAAAAATTTCTTCAGTGGATTTATTCCGATAAAAAATCCGTTTATTTTTATTTGTGGGCTTCAAAAACCCATAATACGAAAATCCGAGAACGCCATTTGGAAGAAAATGTAATTTCCCTTCTTTTGACGTTTTTATTTGCAATTTGCTTCAAAACTCTATTTTCTACGATTTTTCAAACATTTATCGTTTTTCCACCAAAAATGGCATGACATGACGTCATTAAAACGTCATTATCTCCCAAAATACTACATCAATTTCATTGAAAGTTGGTGAGAAGACTTAGACGTGATGCAGGATAAAGTACTGAAATGATATTCTCTTCAAAATGGCTATCTTGGATTTGCGAATTGTGGGTTTTTGAACCCCAAAAATACAAATAAGTACCTTATCTGCCAGTTTCACGTTCGTATTTTAATTTAGTTATTGTTGTATTATATTATAGTTTTCAGGTTATTGAGAAAATCCGGGAGGGGGCAAATTCTTCTGATAAGGTTTGAGCTAGAAGTACCTATCTCAACCTAGGTACCTACCTACCTATATTTTGTTTTATTTTGATTGCACAATTGCCATTGGGACCTTTGTGAGAATCACACGTGAATTTGGTACACACCGCTGTACAGGCACGTAGCCAGGGGGGGGGGGCGGGTGCGGCCGCACCCCCTGGAGGCCAGAAGGACCCTTTTCGGCAAACGTGGTCTTTAGAGAGTTTAGAGCACTTCAGAGGCTCTTTAGGGCCACCAGGACCCTCTCTCTCTCTGAAAGACCAGAGGCCCCTTGGACGTTCAAAAGAGCCATGTGCATGTCAGAGGGGCCCTGGCCAGACCGAAAGGGCCCCTGAACGGGTCCGAGGGCCCCCTGAACACGTCGAATGGCCCCTAGTCAGCACAGAGGGGCCCCTGGGCAGGTCGAGAGGCCCCTGAGCATGTCGGCAGGGCGACAAAGTAGCCAGCACAGTCCCTTTCCAGGTCATAAGGGCCCCTGGGCAGGTTGGCGGGCCCTTGGACAGACCCCAGAGGCCCCTGAGAAGTTCAAAGGGCCCCTGTGCAGGTCAGAGGGGCCCCTGACCATATCGAAAGGGCCCCCTTAGTGGGTCAGGACGGCCCCTGAACATGCCGAATGGGCCCCTAGTCAGCACGGAGGGGGCCCCAGGGCAGGTCGGAGGGCCTCGGAGCATGTCGCAAGGCGACAAAGCAGCCAGCGCAGATCCTTGCCAGGTCGGAAGGGTCCTTTATAAGGCTGGAGGGCCTCTCGACAGACCAGAGGGGCCCTGGAAAGTTCAAAATGCCCCTGTGCAGATCGGAGGGGCCCCTGACTAGACCGAAAGGGTACCTGGGTGGATAAGAAGTGCCCCGGAACATGCCGAATTGGCCCCTAGCCAGCACGGAGGGGCCCCAGGGCAGGTAAGAGGGGCCCCTGAGCATGTTGGCAGGGCGACAAAGCAGCCAGCGCAGTCCGACCAGAAGAGTCGCTGGGCAGATTGGAGGGGCTCCTGGGCAAGTCAGAGGGCCCCCTGGCTAGACCGAAGCGGTCCCTGGGTCGATCGGAAGGTCCCTTCAACATGCCGGATGAGTTCCTAGCCAGACTGGAGGGGCCCCTGGGCAGGTCGGAGGGGCCCCTGAGCATGTCGGCAGGGTGACAAAGCAGCCAGTTCAGTCCCTGGCCAGGTCGGAAGGATTTCTGAACAGGCCGAATGGGCCCCTTGACACACCAGAGGGGCTTGTTGGAAGGTCAGAGGAGTCCCTGGTCAGACAGGAAGGACCAAAAGCACGTAGAAATCCCAGATGAAGATTAAATACAAAGAGGACTTACTCCACAATACAAATATTAAAATCGGAGCTTTCGGGTATATTTGAACACCCTTCGTCAGCGATTAAGAGGCATTCGGTAACAGGTCATTGCTCGTCTTTAAGATGAGCAATGACATGTTACCGAATGCCTCTTAATGCTAACGAAGGGTGTTGCAATATACCCGCAAGCTCCGATTTAAATGTGTATGGTAGAGTATCTTTGTATTTAATATATATCACATTATCACCCACTCCACATCATGTCTTTTCGCGGATCCCAGATGAGTCCCTGAACAGGTCAAAGGGGCGTTGAAAAGGTAGGAGGGGCCCCTAGACGATCTGAAGGGACCCTGGGCCCTTCAACAGCAAGAATGCAGTTGTCCAGGAAATAAAACTCAAATTTTGTGCGCCGTTCCGCGGCGCAATTTACCTACAAATGCAATTATATGCAGGTTAAATTTTACAAAAACGGTCCGTTTCTGGCGCCTTTATGTGTTATGTTGCTACTTTCCTATATAATTGGGCAAAATAGTTCACTTTATCATTTTTTAACGCACTTTTAAACGCACAATAACATTTTTAGAGGTCCGCAGCATAAGCAATGTGACACATTGATGAGAATGCATATCTAGGGCAGAAGACTCAACTCAAAAGACAACAATTGCAATTTGTTTAAGGGTTCCAGGTATAGAGCTTTTAAAAAAATCCAAGTTGATATAGCTGATTTCAAATTGGTGTCGGTGGCTCCAAAGTTGATTGGCAGTGTGCTAAATCCGGGTCCTACAAGTTGGTATGGTCCATGCCATACCTGTCATACTGCATTTTCCATCCTTGTAACGAGCTTTTTCATCTGTTTTGTTTTGACCTTTCAACGCTTGGGATGGGGCCCTTTCAGCGCTCGGGAAGGATGCCCTTTCGAGGCGCCGCACCCCCCCCCCCCCGGACGAAATGCTGGCTACGTGCCTGCTGCTGTCATGCGTCCCGAAAATTTATTTCCACAAAAGCAAAGCGTCATTTTTGACAACAATTTGCGCCGAAATAGAGTATAGATTGGATTCCAAATTTATACCATATGAAGTGTTCTTCCTACATGTAAAAAAACGTTTGTTCGAGCTTCAATTCCGACTGGCAGCTTGCTGGCCGCTATTTTCGCGCCCAGTTGAACCTTTTTTAAGCCTTTATTTGATGGTAAGAGCCGTGTTTTCCTAAATTTCCCAGTTTTCACTGTGGATAGCTGGGTTTTGACTGCTGCAAAGTCAATTTTTACGATAAATTGTTAACGTTTTATTTTGGAGGGGGGCAAAAGATATGATGTTGCCCCCCCCCCCCCCCCCTTCCAGGCTTTTGCGGGGGGGGGCATCAAGGGCGGATCCAGAATGGGTGGTTTAGGTCAGTTGGGGGGGGGGGGGGCAAATCCCCAAAAGTCTCACACAATTCTGAAAACACATCGGATTTCACTTGCTTGTGCATCGATAACTGATTTAAAACAAACTTTCCTTAGTAAAAGTTGCTTAGATTTTATATTATCTCAGGAAATGTGTCAAATTTTCGCCGATTTCAGGTGGTTTGGGGGGGGGGGCATGGCCCCGTGCTCCCCCCCCCTATGGATCCGCCCATGGGAGAATGGCCTGGTTGTACCTCCCCTGGATCCGCCAGTGTGCTTGGGACCCTAATTTTCGGCGATAACTTTTGAATGCATCAACTGGTATGAACAAATTTATCGCAAAGACGTTTCAGGCCCTGCGCTAATTTGATTATAAAAGTTGGTTAGTGTCACACGAAAATTTAGGGCGGTTTCCATTCATTCGTAATGTTAAGCACAATACGAGCTCGGATAGAGGCTAACGTCCGGTCGCTCTGTAGTCCCGCCCTTGACTCCGCCCACCACTTGCAACCGACCGGTCACTGATCGGGCAGCGCCGGTACAAGGTCAGCCATTGAATTTCGTTTCATATTGCATTTTGATGGTGAACATTCCCTTGGTTAAGTTGCTTAATTATTATTTTAAAATCAGTGAATGTGTCAATTTGTGGCCGATTTCGGGTGGTTTGGGACATGACCTCTTTGCCCCCCCCCCCCCCTCGCCACCTGCTGGATCAGCCAGTAGCCTTAACCCTATTCGCTGCGGGGGCTTATTCTGCCCCCCCCCCCGGTGGTTTTTCATTTGCCGCTTCTAAAATGTCAGACCTGGCGTCCTGAAACTTTGTAACTTTTCCCAAAATTGAATGGCGCGTGTTGTGTCAAAGTTTTTAAAAAATCGGTCCAGCAGAGGCGGTTCCAGGCTCCTGTTTTGGGGAGGGTGTTACGAATGCGGTTTTGCGTCCCATACTTCCTTCGTGGTTTTCAGTGCAATAAATGAGTCAGAAACAATTGCAATGCAATATGCATCATTGATACTGGGATTGTACATATTTATGGGGCAGAGGCGCACTCAGGATACAAAAATAGGAGGCGATACCCACCCTCAAATTAGGTCCAACTTCGAATTAGTAAGATGATAAAAGCGTTACGCGCATGGTGCCCCCATGTTTTTTTCCTGGATCCGCCTATTCGCAATATATCGAATTTAACAAATTACAGCATATAATGTCCACATGTGACGTTCATGTTGTCCCAAACAATCACGAACAGCACATATTTGTTCCTCAGAAAATCCCCCCATTTTACATTCCCTGACTACGCCTATGCTTTTATTTATAATTTTTGTCTTTTGACATATTAAATACTAGTACATTTGAACCTCAAAAACGTTTCGAGCATGAACATCGGTCGAGCCCACATGGCCGCAATGACCTATCAAAAAACAGCAAAAATTATCGGATGTTTTGCCCCCTTGCCCCCATTTTTTAACAAAATAAAAATTTAGGGGTTCAGAAAGAGAGATCTTGTCATGACGAATCGAATGACGTTTTCCCCATCGAAATTGACCGAGCGGTTCTCGAGATCTCTGGGGGGGGGGGGCAGAATCTGCCCCCCCCCCCCCCCCCCGGTTAACGTAATTATGGCCGCCGAATAGGGTTAAACTAAGACAAGCTACTTGATAAGCCCATGAGCGCTCAAAATGTTCGACTGAAGTTTTATACGTTGCTGTTTTCTGAAGTTGTCTTTGCAAACTTATGACGGAACGTTCCGCGTAAAGCGTCTCCACATTCCATAGTCGTATAGACTATGTCGTATAGTCAGTGAGTTACCTCGAATTTATGTGTTTGCAATGTAATTTGTCACAAACGTGAGCAATCGGGCCAACCTAAAATGTTGAGGGCCCGAAGTTTCGCGTTGCCTCTTCTTCATTGTGCTGCTGCTGGGACCTTCAAGGAGCCTTGTGCGTGCAACTAAAATTGTTAACTCGCGCACCGACGGGGTCCGCGCCAACTTCGAACCGACAGGGGGGGGGGGCTGATACCTGCCCTCTAAGATGTAAAAAACATGCAACATAGCGACAGACATAAAACACATTAGATAACTCGAAACAAGGTATTATGAAAGTACTAAGGTCATTTTTTAGGTCAGGTCATTATTGAGGTTACCAGAGGTCAACACAGGTAAAATTTCGGCCATATATGGTATCCTTACCAAACACAGTCTATATCTATAAAAAAAGAGCTAGCGACGCGCGAAGAAAAACGTCCGAAAGCAAATTTTGTTTTTTTGTCACTCAGGCTCCATGAGATTTCATCTCAGGTCAATAGTTAACTCAGGGGAGGCCATCAAACTTGAAACATTCTAAAAATCGCGGAATTGTTTTTAGGGAATAACTTTTGAGAGACGCATGATAAAGTGATGCCTACAGTTTTCACCATTGTGTTTCTCCGTCGAGACGCATCGAATAGTATATCGTATGACTATGACCTAGTTGGGTAATATCCCCAAATTTACCTGGCCTGTGCTCAGGTCAAGGTCAGGTCAAGTTCAAATTTTACATCAATCAACGCGTCTCGACGAGCCAAAGACAATATTGAGAACTCCATTACTCTACCTTGATTTGGCAAAGAGTTATTGCAGAAAAACGTGTGACCTCGGGGGTCACCTGAGTTGACCTCGTAGAGGTCACAGAACAAAAAGTGACTTGGGTCTTTGCATACGGCACAATAATGGTGTATCTGGTGAAAACTGGTCAAATTTAAGCATTTACTGTGGATATATAGGTGTTTTCATTTTTATCAATTTACTTATTTATAATGATGAGGTCACGAAATCGATCTGATCTTAGGTCACCGATATTTAAAATTCAAGATAAGCGAATTGTAGGTACATATGGCCTAATTAAGTCCTGTGAATTTGAAACCGCTCGGTTAATCACTGTGGCTTTGGCACGACCACAAACTTTCAAAAACTTGCTTGGAGGTGGGGTCACTTAACATGAACTGTTGACCTGACCTGAGATGACTCGAGATAACAAAATACACAAAATGTGGATAATTGATGCCCGAATAGCTATGCTAAGTTTGGTGGCCCTGCACACCGCCGTTTTCCCAATATTTACGAAAGCTTCAGGTGGGCGGATATCCGCACCCCACGTCGGTGCGCGCGTTAATACTTCACATGGTGCCAAAGGGAGTCAGTTGCCGGAAATTATTTTGTATCAGACTACGTACTTATCAGTCAATTTACGCATGGGGTCTGTTCAACATGGGTCTGTGCGACGTTTTTTTGCGATCATTTAGGGCCCCTGCAAAATATAGAGGCTTAAATCCGCCGAGGAGATACCATTTCGCGTTTTTTTTTTAGGGGGGGGGGGGCTTTGGCCGAGGAGGCCCCCTGGGGATGACGTGCCCCCCCCCCTTGCCGAAGTTCTGGCTGCGCCCCTGTCTCTAGGTCTATTTCTGGCAGAATAGCATAATATCCTGTACAAAACAGCGCTCCCACACTAAAGCGGCCCAGCTATAACATCACCTCTTTATAATCAGCCCGTTCATTTTCCTGCACCATCCGGTATTAGCTCGGCACGCCAAAGTCAGATTCGCCGGTCCAGTCTCAATCAGCAGCCACGCAGCTGGCGGTGAGAGGTCGCCTCGCTCGTCATAACTCAGCGCCGTGTGCGTTCTGCGTCCCATAAACACGGCGCTGACGGCCGCTCTCACGCTGCTTGAGGTCGGCCCAGTGGCCGGCCGGCGGGGCAGGTACAGACCGGGGAGCGGCCTATTACAGGCTGATAACGACACGGCCGGCCAGCCGCCGCGGCCACAGACGAGTTCCCAGGCGGCGAGAGTCAGTCCCCGCCCCCCTCCCACCGGCTGTACTGAGCTGGCGTCACTCCGAGCCCCACAGGACAGAGCACCCGATCAACCTGCCTGCCGCGGCCGGACAGACGCGGTCACGATCCCCATCTACGCAGTGTCTGATGGCGTGTGTAGCGGCCGAGCTTCCGGCCAGTCAGACCGGGACGAGCGGCTTCCTGAAGCGTTAGCGGGCAACTCAATTAAACGTGCACGCAGTGTTTAACCTTCACGCTGCACAAGAAAGCAGTGTCCATCAACAGGAAAACGCATTAAACGGCTCACTTCCTCTGAGTGCAGAAGAGGCGCTGCGCGTAACCGTAGCTCTAACCAGGGTCACGTATGATGCCTGGTCTGACCAGAATGTTACCTGGCCAGTCGCCAGATCATCAGAGTCTGTTATACCAGATACCAGTCTGTTACAGGACGCGTCAGGACCACGACGCACGCCGGACGAGTAACAGGCCAGGTCCCGGGGAAATACCGTATCGCGCCGTACAGGTCTCCGACATCAACCTCTGTGCCGCGGTAATCAACCTCTCTGCCGGCCCAGGTAAAACGCTGCTGTGGCGTGCGTCATCGCAACAGCGCACCCCGGCCCGCCAGGACAGCACAGGGGCCGGCGGGGAGCGGCGGCGGCGGCCCATTAGACGCCACCGCCGCCGTGCCCGGGGGCAGTTCCGGTGGCCAGCAGTCGGCCGGTGGGAACCGCCGCCGGCCGGGCCGCCGTCGAACCCCGCTCACCCGCCCTCGCAGGCAGACAGGAGCTGAGACGGAGACGGCGCGCGGAGAGACCAGAAGCACGCAGGGAGACTGCAGGCGACGACAGGAGCGCAGGGAGACGTAAGAAGAGGACGAAACGATATGAGAGAAGAGAATATACGGCATACCTAATAGTTAACCCGCGCCTACCTGAGGTCAGGTCAAAATCAGGTCAAGGTTAGATTTTATATCAATTGATGCGTCTCGACGAGCCAAATACATCGGTGAAAGTCCCACTGGTCTAACTTGATTTGGCGAACAGTTATTGAAGAAAAACCACACGTGACCTCCGGCTCACCTGAGTTGACCTTATAGAGGTCAAAAAGCAAAAAATGTGACATGGGTATTTGCATTTGGCACAGGAATGATGGACCTGGTGAAAAACGGCCAAATTTAGCCATTTGGCCATTTTAGTCTTTGTTAAGATTTGTATGCGTTTTAAGTTGTCCCATTGACTTATAATGAGGTCACGAAATCGATCTTACTTTAGGTCACCAATATACAAATCTGAGATTTATGTATTGTAGGTACTTGTAATGACCTAATTAAATCTTGTGAGTTTCAAACCACTCAGTCAATCACTGTGTGACTTTGGCACGACCATTAACTTTAAAAACTTATTTGGAGGTGGTATCACTTGACGTGACCTGTTGACCTGACCTGAGATGAGCTGAAGTCAAAAAGTTCACAGAATGTGAGTTATTGATGCCCAAACAGCTGCCAAATTTGCCAAAATATGCCAAATATGCTAAATTTGGCCCCCGTTTTCCGCTATTCACGAACAAAAAAAAACGTCAGGGGGATATCCGCTCCCCCGTGGGTGCGCGTGTTAAGAGACGACAAGAGACGCAAGGAGACGTGGGGATGCGCCAGGAGATATTGGGAGACGACCACAAACGGCAGGAGGGCGCCAGGAAATGTGGGAAGACACCGAAGGATGACAAGAGATGACAGGGAACGACAGGAAGGCAATGATGGGACAATACGGAACACGAGAGGAGAGGGAAATGATGGGACAGAACGGAACACGAGAGGAGAGGGAAATGATGGGACAATACGGAACACGAGAGGAGAGGGAAATGATGGGACAGAACGGAACACGAGAGGAGAGGGAAATGATGGGACAGTACGGAACACGAGAGGAGAGGGAAATGATGGGACAGAACGGAACACGAGAGGAGAGGGAAATGATGGGACAGTACGGAACACGAGAGGAGAGGGAAATGATGGGACAATACGGAACACGAGAGGAGAGGGAAATGATGGGACAGAACGGAACACGAGAGGAGAGGGAAATGATGGGACAGTACGGAACACGAGTGGAGAGGGAAATGATGGGATAGTACGGAACACGAGAGGAGAGGGAAATGATGGGACAGAACGGAACACGAGAGGAGAGGGAAATGATGGGACAGTACGGAACACGAGAGGAGAGGGAAATGATGGGACAATACGGAACACGAGAGGAGAGGGAAATGATGGGACAGAACGGAACACGAGAGGAGGGGGAAATGATGGGACAGAACGGAACACGAGAGGAGAGGGAAATGATGGGACAGTACGGAACACGAGAGGAGAGGGAAATGATGGGACAATACGGAACACGAGAGGAGAGGGAAATGATGGGACAGAACGGAACACGAGAGGAGAGGGAAATGATGGGACAATACGGAACACGAGAAGAGAGGGAAATGATGGGACAGAACGGAACACGAGAGGAGAGGGAAATGATGGGACAGAACGGAACACGAGAGGAGAGGGAAATGATGGGACAGTACGGAACACGAGAGGAGAAGGAAATGATGGGACAGAACGGGACACGAGAGGAGAGGGAAATGATGGGACAGTACGGAACACGAGAGGAGAAGGAAATGATGGGACAGAACGGGACACGAGAGGAGAGGGAAATGATGGGACAGAACGGAACACGAGAGGAGAGGGAAATGATGGGACAGTACGGGACACGAGAGGAGAGGGAAATGATGGGACAATACGGAACACGAGAGGAGAGGGAAATGATGGGACAGTACGGAACACGAGAGGAGAAGGAAATGATGGGACAGAACGGGACATGAGAGGAGAGGGAAATGATGGGACAGTACGGAACACGAGAGGAGAGGGAAATGATGGGACAATACGGAACACGAGAGGAGAGGGAAATGATGGGACAGTACGGGACACGAGAGGAGAGGGAAATGATGGGACAGTACGGAACACGAGAGGAGAGGGAAATGATGGGACAATACGGAACACGAGAGGAGAGGGAAATGATGGGACAGAACGGAACACGAGAGGAGAGGGAAATGATGGGACAGTACGGAACACGAGAGGAGAAGGAAATGATGGGACAGAACGGGACACGAGAGGAGAGGGAAATGATGGGACAGTACGGAACACGAGAGGAGAGGGAAATGATGGGACAATACGGAACACGAGAGGAGAGGGAAATGATGGGACAGTACGGGACACGAGAGGAGAGGGAAATGATGGGACAGTACGGAACACGAGAGGAGAGGGAAATGATGGGACAATACGGAACACGAGAGGAGAGGGAAATGATGGGACAGAACGGAACACGAGAGGAGAGGGAAATGATGGGACAGTACGGAACACGAGAGGAGAGGGAAATGATGGGACAATACGGAACACGAGAGGAGAGGGAAATGATGGGACAATACGGAACACGAGAGGAGAGGGAAATGATGGGACAGAACGGAACACGAGAGGAGAGGGAAATGATGGGACAGTACGGAACACGAGAGGAGAGGGAAATGATGGGACAGTACGGAACACGAGAGGAGAGGGAAATGATGGGACAATACGGAACACGAGAGGAGAGGGAAATGATGGGACAGTACGGAACACGAGAGGAGAGGGAAATGATGGGACAGTACGGAACACGAGAGGAGAGGGAAATGATGGGACAGTACGGAACACGAGAGGAGAGGGAAATGATGGGACAATACGGAACACGAGAGGAGAGGGAAATGATGGGAAAATACGGAACACGAGAGGAGAGGGAAATGATGGGACAATACGGAACACGAGAGGAGAGGGAAATGATGGGACAGTACGGAACACGAGAGGAGAGGGAAATGATGGGACAATACGGAACACGAGAGGAGAGGGAAATGATGGGACAATACGGAACACGAGAGGAGAGGGAAATGATGGGGCAATACGGAACACGAGAGGAGAGGGAAATGATGGGACAGTACGGAACACGAGAGGAGAGGGAAATGATGGGACAGTACGGAACACGAGAGGAGAGGGAAATGATGGGACAGTACGGAACACGAGAGGAGAGGGAAATGATGGGACAATACGGAACACGAGAGGAGAGGGAAATGATGGGACAATACGGAACACGAGAGGAGAGGGAAATGATGGGACAATACGGAACACGAGAGGAGAGGGAAATGATGGGACAGAACGGAACACGAGAGGAGAGGAAAATGATGGGACAGAACGGAACACGAGAGGAGAGGGAAATGATGGGACAATACGAAACACGAGAGGAGAGGGAAATTATGGGACAGTACGGAACACGAGAGGAGAGGGAAATGATGGGACAGTACGGAACACGAGAGGAGAGGGAAATGATGGGACAGTACGGAACACGAGAGGAGAAGGAAATGATGGGACAGTACGGGACACGAGAGGAGAGGGAAATGATGGGACAGAACGGAACACGAGAGGAGAGGGAAATGATGGGACAGTACGGGACACGAGAGGAGAGGGAAATGATGGGACAATACGGAACACGAGAGGAGAGGGAAATGATGGGACAATACGGAACACGAGAGGAGAGGGAAATGATGGGAGAGAACGGAACACGAGAGGAGAGGGAAATGATGGGACAGTACGGAACACGAGAGGAGAGGGAAATTATGGGACAGAACGGAACACGAAAGGAGAGGGAAATTATGGGACAATACGGAACACGAGAGGAGAGGGAAATGATGGGACAGTACGGGACACGGAGGAGAGGGAAATGATGGGACAATACGGAACACGAGAGGAGAGGGAAATTATGGGACAGTACGGAACACGAGAGGAGAGGGAAATGATGGGACAGTACGGAACACGAGAGGAGAGGGAAATGATGGGACAGTACGGAACACGAGAGGAGAGGGAAATGATGGGACAATACGGAACACGAGAGGAGAGGGAAATTATGGGACAGTACGGAACACGAGAGGAGAGGGAAATGATGGGACAGTACGGAACACGAGAGGAGAGGGAAATGATGGGACAGTACGGAACACGAGAGGAGAAGGAAATGATGGGACAGTACGGGACACGAAAGGAGAGGGAAATGATGGGACAGAACGGAACACGAGAGGAGAGGGAAATGATGGGACAGAACGGAACACGAGAGGAGAGGGAAATGATGGGACAATACGGAACACGAGAGGAGAGGGAAATGATGGGACAGAACGGAACACGAGAGGAGAGGGAAATGATGGGACAGTACGGAACACGAGAGGAGAGGGAAATGATGGGACAGTACGGGACACGAGAGGAGAGGGAAATGATGGGACAGTACGGAACACGAGAGGAGAGGGAAATGATGGGACAATACGGGACACGAGAGGAGAGGGAAATGATGGGACAGAACGGAACACGAGAGGAGAGGGAAATGATGGGACAGTACGGGACACGAGAGGAGAGGGAAATTATGGGACAGTACGGAACACGAGAGGAGAGGGAAATGATGGGACAGAACGGGACACGAGAGGAGAGGGAAATGATGGGACAGAACGGAACACGAGAGGAGAGGGAAATGATGGGACAGAACGGAACACGAGAGGAGAGGGAAATGATGGGACAGTACGGGACACGAGAGGAGAGGGAAATGATGGGACAGAACGGAACACGAGAGGAGAGGGAAATGATGGGACAATACGGAACACGAGAGGAGATGGAAATGATGGGACAGTACGGAACACGAGAGGAGAGGGAAATGATGGGACAATACGGAACACGAGAGGAGAGGGAAATGATGGGACAGTACGGAACACGAGAGGAGAGGGAAATGATGGGACAGTACGGGACACGAGAGGAGAGTGAAATGATGGGACAGAACGGAACATGAGAGGAGAGGGAAATGATGGGACAGTACGGAACACGAGAGGAGAGGGAAATGATGGGACAATACGGAACACGAGAGGAGAGGGAAATGATGGGACAGTACGGAACACGAGAGGAGAGGGAAATGATGGGACAGTACGGGACACCAGAGGAGAGGGAAATGATGGGACAGAACGGAACACGAGAGGAGAGGGAAATTATGGGACAGTACGGAACACGAGAGGAGAGGGAAATGATGGGACAATACGGAACACGAGAGGAGAGGGAAATGATGGGACAGTACGGAACACGAGAGGAGAGAGAAATGATGGGACAGTACGGGACACGAGAGGAGAGGGAAATGATGGGACAGAACGGAACACGAGAGGAGAGGGAAATGATGGGACAGTACGGAACACGAGAGGAGAGGGAAATGATGGGACAGTACGGAACACGAGAGGAGAGGGAAATGATGGGACAATACGGAACACGAGAGGAGAGGGAAATGATGGGACAGTACGGAACACGAGAGGAGAGGGAAATTATGGGACAATACGGAACACGAGAGGAGAGGGAAATGATGGGACAATACGGGACACGAGAGGAGAGGGAAATGATGGGATAGTACGGAACACGAGAGGAGAGGGAAATTATGGGACAGTACGGAACACGAGAGGAGAGGGAAATGATGGGACAATACGGAACACGAGAGGAGAGGGAAATGATGGGACAGTACGGAACACGAGAGGAGAGGGAAATTATGGGACAATACGGAACACGAGAGGAGAGGGAAATGATGGGACAATACGGGACACGAGAGGAGAGGGAAATGATGGGATAGTACGGAACACGAGAGGAGAGGGAAATTATGGGACAGTACGGAACACGAGAGGAGAGGGAAATGATGGGACAATACGGAACACGAGAGGAGAGGGAAATTATGGGACAGAACGGAACACGAGAGGAGAGGGAAATGATGGGACAATACGGAACACGAGAGGAGAGGGAAATGATGGGACAGAACGGAACACGAGAGGAGAGGGAAATGATGGGACAATACGGAACACGAGAGGAGAGGGAAATGATGGGACATAACGGAACACGAGAGGAGAGGGAAATGATGGGACAATACGGAACACGAGAGGAGAGGGAAATGATGGGACAGAACGGAACACGAGAGGAGAGGGAAATGATGGGACAATACGGAAAACGAGAGGAGAGGGAAATGATGGGACAGTACGGAAAACGAGAGGAGAGGGGAATGATAGGACAATACGGAACACGAGAGGAGAGGGAAATGATGGGACAGAACGGAACACGAGAGGAGAGGGAAATGCTGGGACAGAACGGAACACGAAAGGAGAGGGAAATGATGGGACAATACGGAAAACGAGAGGAGAGGGAAATGATGGGACAGTACGGGACACGAGAGGAGAGGGAAATGATGGGACAGTACGGAACACGAGAGGAGAGGGAAATGATGAGACAGTACGGAACACGAGAGGAGAGGGAAATGATGGAACAATACGGAACACGAGAGGAGAGGGAAATGATGGGACAGTACGGAACACGAGAGGAGAGGGAAATGATGGGACAATACGGGACACGAGAGGAGAGGGAAATGATGGGACAGTACGGGACACGAGAGGAGAGGGAAATGATGGGACAGTACGGAAAACGAGAGGAGAGGGAAATGATGGGACAGTACGGGACACGAGAGGAGAGGGAAATGATGGGACAATACGGAACACGAGAGGAGAGGGAAATGATGGGACAGTACGGAACACGAGATGAGAGGGAAATGATGGGACAGTACGGGACACGAGAGGAGAGGGAAATGATGGGACAGTACGGGACACGAGAGGAGAGGGAAATGATGGGACAGAACGGGACACGAGAGGAGAAGGAAATGATGGGACAGTACGGGACACGAGAGGAGAGGGAAATGATGGGACAGTACGGAAAACGAGAGGAGAGGGAAATGATGGGACAATACGGAACACGAGAGGAGAGGGAAATGATGGGACAGTACGGGACACGAGAGGAGAGGGAAATTATGGGACAGTACGGAAAACGAGAGGAGAGGGAAATGATGGGACAATACGGAACACGAGAGGAGAGGGAAATGATGGGACAGTACGGGACACGAGAGGAGAGGGAAATGATGGGACAGAACGGAACACGAGAGGAGAGGGAAATGATGGGACAGTACGGAACACGAGAGGAGAGGGAAATGATGGGACAGTACGGAACACGAGAGGAGAGGGAAATGATGGGACAATACGGAACACGAGAGGAGAGGGAAATGATGGGACAGTACGGAACACGAGAGGAGATGGAAATTATGGGACAATACGGAACACGAGAGGAGAGGGAAATGATGGGACAATACGGGACACGAGAGGAGAGGGAAATGATGGGATAGTACGGAACACGAGAGGAGAGGGAAATTATGGGACAGTACGGAACACGAGAGGAGAGGGAAATGATGGGACAATACGGAACACGAGAGGAGAGGGAAATTATGGGACAGAACGGAACACGAGAGGAGAGGGAAATGATGGGACAATACGGAACACGAGAGGAGAGGGAAATGATGGGACAGAACGGAACACGAGAGGAGAGGGAAATGATGGGACAATACGGAACACGAGAGGAGAGGGAAATGATGGGACAGAACGGAACACGAGAGGAGAGGGAAATGATGGGACAATACGGAACACGAGAGGAGAGGGAAATGATGGGACAGAACGGAACACGAGAGGAGAGGGAAATGATGGGACAATACGGAAAACGAGAGGAGAGGGAAATGATGGGACAGTACGGAAAACGAGAGAAGAGGGGAATGATAGGACAATACGGAACACGAGAGGAGAGGGAAATGATGGGACAGAACGGAACACGAGAGGAGAGGGAAATGCTGGGACAGAACGGAACACGAAAGGAGAGGGAAATGATGGGACAATACGGAAAACGAGAGGAGAGGGAAATGATGGGACAATACGGAACACGAGAGGAGAGGGAAATGATGGGACAGAACGGGACACGAGAGGAGAGGGAAATGATGGGACAGTACGGAACACGAGAGGAGAGGGAAATGATGGGACAGTACGGGACACGAGAGGAGAGGGAAATGATGGGACAGTACGGGACACGAGAGGAGAGGGAAATGATGGGACAGAACGGGACACGAGAGGAGAAGGAAATGATGGGACAGTACGGGACACGAGAGGAGAGGGAAATTATGGGACAGTACGGAACACGAGAGGAGAAGGAAATGATGGGACAGTACGGGACACGAGAGGAGAGGGAAATGATGGAACACTACGGAACACGAGAGGAGAGGGAAAGGATGGGACAGTACGGAACACGAGAGGAGAGGGAAATGATGGGACAATACGGGACACGAGAGGAGAGGGAAATGATGGGACAGTACGGGACACGAGAGGAGAGGGAAATGATGGGACAGTACGGGACACGAGAGGAGAGGGAAATGATGGGACAATACGGAACACGAGAGGAGAGGGAAATGATGGGACAGAACGGAACACGAGAGGAGAGGGAAATGATGGGACAGAACGGGACACGAGAGGAGAGGGAAATGATGGGACAGTACGGAACACGAGAGGAGAGGGAAATGATGGGACAGTACGGGACACGAGAGGAGAGGGAAATGATGGGACAGTACGGAACACGAGAGGAGAGGGAAATGATGGGACAGAACGGAACACGAGAGGAGAGGGAAATGATGGGACAGAACGGGACACGAGAGGAGAGGGAAATGATGGGACAGTACGGAACACGAGAGGAGAGGGAAATGATGGGACAGTACGGGACACGAGAGGAGAGGGAAATGATGGGACAGTACGGGACACGAGAGGAGAGGGAAATGATGGGACAGAACGGGACACGAGAGGAGAAGGAAATGATGGGACAGTACGAGACACGAGAGGAGAGGGAAATGATGGGACAGAACGGAACACCAAGGGCGGATTCGGCCGGCCGATGGGGGCGGGGGGGGACCGTTTTTAGCGGACCTTACCAACCCCCAATTTCGAATTTCTCCCGGATTTGGGCCACTTTATTTTGCAACCACACGATTTCTAATATTTTTTATAGCTTTTGGACCTTTTGGGATATCGAAAAAGGAAAGGGTGTCAACTTGCAGTTTGTATTGTTCCGACAATGCCTTACACTGAGCAAAACTATGTCAATTGTCAGCTGCACCCTGGGGCGTCGACGATAATTTCTGAGTGTGGGGGGAGTCGGCTGAAATACCGAAGAAATGTACCCCATGTTTTATGCGTGTATTAAGCCTTTGCAACATTTTTAATGTGGACTTTCATGTTATAGTAGGCACTTGTTATTTAGCGCCGCGAAACGGCGCGATTCTTACAGGTTTGCCTGATAAAACCCAGAAACATGGGCGGTGGGCCTTGCAGAGAATAAGAAGCTAAACATACTATTCATTCAATTCACCGTTACAACGAACCGAAGACGATGGCGATGGCTTCGTTACGACGATGGCCGCCGATGTGACGCCGCGAAGTGGCGTGAACATTTTAATTTTAGGTCGTGGAAAATACATTTTAATATTGGAACCAGACTCAGGTAACCTCTATTCCTGGTTGGACATCTCGGTATGATGGAAAATATTGAAATTAAGGTAGTTTTTAACATGCATATTCTTCGGATAGAAAATCACGATGACCGATGGCAGTCAGCGCTCAATAGTACATATGATAATAATAACTGTATACATATGCACCGAACTGTAACAAACAACTGGTAACAGTGCTTGAAAGCTGAAAGCAGAAAAGGCAGAACGACTTTTCCGCACATAAATGGTCCCTATGGATCTGGAGGAGCCTGGGGGAGATGGCTTCGAGAGATGGTCCTGACCTGGTCCCCACTATTAGCTCTTCATTCCAGCAAGTTGGGCACCGCTGGAGCAGCTTCCGGGTGCCGATGTCCGCGTCTTTGCGTTCGCGTCGCCTTTTGCGGAACTCGGCAGACTAGCCTAAACATGTAGCCCTCTTCAAAGTTAATATTTTATGAAGGGAGTGGGCCCTGGGGTACCGGTACCGGTACAATTAGGTACCGCCAAGGAGAGACTGCCAGACACTTAATGAATTAATTTTCCCATTTCCCAAATTTGCATAAGAAATTGCGTATTTTGTGTCATGCCGCGAAGCGACGCGAAGCGACGCGACATTTTCGAGTTTTTCACTGTGGATAGCTGGATTTTGACTGCTGCAAAGACATTTTTTACAACTGTACGTCCGACCATTGGGGGGGGGGGGGGGGGTCATAGTTTCAGGACCTATGTGGGAGCATGGCCCCTTGCCCCCCCCCCCCATGGATCCGCCCCTGGGGAACACGAGAAGAGATGAAAATTATGGGACAGTACGGAACACGAGAGGAGAGGGAAATGATGGGACAATACGGAACACGAGAGGAGAGGGAAATTATGGGACAGTACGGGACACGAGAGGAGAGGGAAATGATGGGACAATACGGAACACGAGAGGAGAGGGAAATTATGGGACAGAACGGGACACGAGAGGAGAGGGAAATGATGGGACAGTACAGGACACGAGAGGAGAGGGAAATGATGGGACAATACAGAACACGAGAGGAGAGGGAAATGATGGGACAGAACGGGACACGAGAGGAGAGGGAAATTATGGGACAGAACGGAACACGAGAGGAGAAGGAAATGATGGGACAATACGGAACACGAGAGGAGAGGGAAATGATGGGACAATACGGTACACGAGAGGAGAGGGAAATGATGGGACAGAACGGGACACGAGAGGAGAGGGAAATGATGGGACAATACGGAACACGAGAGGAGAGGGAAATGATGGGACAATACGGAACACGAGAGGAGAGGGAAATGATGGGACAGTACGGAACACGAGAGGAGAGGGAAATGATGGGACAATACGGAACACGAGAGGAGAGGGAAATGATGGGACAGAACGGAACACGAGAGGAGAGGGAAATGATGGGACAATACGGAACACGAGAGGAGAGGGGAATGATGGGACAATACGGAACACGAGAGGAGAGGGAAATTATGGGACAGTACGGGACACGAGAGGAGAGGGAAATGATGGGACAGTACGGAACACGAGAGGAGAGGGAAATGATGGGACAGAACGGAACACGAGAGGAGAGGGAAATGATGGGACAGAACGGAACACGAGAGGAGAGGGAAATGATGGGATAGTACGGAACACGAGAGGAGAGGGAAATTATGGGACAATACGGGACACGAGAGGAGAGGGAAATGATGGGACAGAACGGAACACGAGAGGAGAGGGAAATGATGGGACAGAACGGAACACGAGAGGAGAGGGAAATAATGGGGCAGAACGGAATACGAGAGGAGAGGGAAATAATGGGGCAGAACGGAACACGAGAGGAGAGGGAAATGATGGGACAGAACGGAACACGAGAGGAGAGGGAAATGATGGGACAGTACGGAACACGAGAGGAGAGGGAAATGATGGGACAGTACGGGACACGAGAGGAGAGGGAAATGATGGGACAGAACGGAACACGAGAGGAGAGGGAAATGATGGGACAGTACGGAACACGAGAGGAGAGGGAAATGATGGGACAGTACGGGACACGAGAGGAGAGGGAAATGATGGGACAGAACGGAACACGAGAGGAGAGGGAAATGATGGGACAGTACGGAACACGAGAGGAGAGGGAAATGATGGGACAGTACGGAACACGAGAGGAGAGGGAAATGATGGGACAGTACGGAACACGAGAGGAGAGGAAAATGATGGGACAATACGGGACACGAGAGGAGAGGGAAATGATGGGATAGTACGGAACACGAGAGGAGAGGGAAATGATGGGACAATACGGAACACGAGAGGAGAGGGAAATGATGGGATAGTACGGAACACGAGAGGAGAGGGAAATGATGGGACAATACGGGACACGAGAGGAGAGGGAAATGATGGGATAGTACGGAACACGAGAGGAGAGGGAAATGATGGGACAGTACGGAACACGAGAGGAGAGGGAAATTATGGGACAGAACGGAACACGAGAGGAGAGGGAAATTATGGGACAGTACGGAACACGAGAGGAGAGGGAAATGATGGGACAGTGCGGAACACGAGAGGAGAAGGAAATGATGGGACAATACGGAACACGAGAGGAGAGGGAAATGATGGGACAGAACGGGACACGAGAGGAGAGGGAAATGATGGGACAGTACGGAACACGAGAGGAGAGGGAAATGATGGGACAATACGGGACACGAGAGGAGAGGGAAATGATGGGATAGTACGGAACACGAGAGGAGAGGGAAATGATGAGATAGTACGGAACACGAGAGGAGAGGGAAATGATGGGATAGTACGGAACACGAGAGGAGAGGGAAATGATGAGATAGTACGGAACACGAGAGGAGAGGGAAATGATGGGATAGTACGGAACACGAGAGGAGAGGGAAATGATGAGATAGTACGGAACACGAGAGGAGAGGGAAATGATGGGATAGTACGGAACACGAGAGGAGAGGGAAATGATGAGATAGTACGGAACACGAGAGGAGAGGGAAATGATGGGACAATACGGAACACGAGAGGAGAGGGAATGGATGGGACAGTACGGAACACGAGAGGAGAGGGAAATGATGGGATAGTACGGAACACGAGAGGAGAGGGAAATGATGGGATAGTACGGAACACGAGAGGAGAGGGAAATGATGGGACAGAACGGAACACGAGAGGAGAGGGAAATTATGGGACAGTACGGAACACGAGAGGAGAGGGAAATGATGGGACAGTACGGAACACGAGAGGAGAAGGAAATGATGGGACAATACGGAACACGAGAGGAGAGGGAAATGATGGGACAGAACGGGACACGAGAGGAGAGGGAAATGATGGGACAGTACGGAACACGAGAGGAGAGGGAAATGATGGGACAATACGGGACACGAGAGGAGAGGGAAATGATGGGATAGTACGGAACACGAGAGGAGAGGGAAATGATGGGACAGAACGGGACACGAGAGGAGAGGGAAATTATGGGACAATACGGAACACGAGAGGAGAGGGAAATGATGGGACAGTACGGAACACGAGAGGAGAGGGAAATGATGGGACAGAACGGGACACGAGAGGAGAGGGAAATGATGGGATAGTACGGAACACGAGAGGAGAGGGAAATGATGGGACAGTACGGAACACGATAGGAGAGGGAAATGATGGGACATAACGGGACACGAGAGGAGAGGGAAATGATGGGACAGAACGGGACACGAGAGGAGAGGGAAATTATGGGACAGTACGGAACACGAGAGGAGAGGGAAATTATGGGACAGAACGGGACACGAGAGGAGATGGAAATTATGGGACAGTACGGAACACGAGAGGAGAGGGAAATGATGGGACAGTACGAAACACGAGAGGAGAGGGAAATGATGGGACAGTACGGAACACGAGAGGAGAGGGAAATGATGGGACAATACGGGACACGAGAGGAGAGGGAAATGATGGGATAGTACGGAACACGAGAGGAGAGGGAAATGATGGGACAGTACGGGACACGAGAGGAGAGGGAAATTATGGGACAATACGGAACACGAGAGGAGAGGGAAATGATGGGACAATACGGAACACGAGAGGAGAGGGAAATGATGGGACAATACGGAACACGAGAGGAGAGGGAAATGATGGGACAGTACGGAACACGAGAGGAGAGGGAAATGATGGGACAGTACGGGACACGAGAGGAGAGGGAAATTATGGAACAGTACGGAACACGAGAGGAGAGGGAAATGATGGGACAGTACGGAACACGAGAGGAGAGGGAAATGATGGGACAATACGGAACACGAGAGGAGAGGGAATGGATGGGACAATACGGAACACGAGAGGAGAGGGAAATGATGGGACAGAACGGAACACGAGAGGAGAGGGAAATTATGGGACAATACGGAACACGAGAGGAGAGGGAATGGATGGGACAATACAGAACACGAGAGGAGAGGGAATGGATGGGATAGTACGGAACACGAGCACTGGCGGATCCAGCCTCCCAATATGGGGGGCTAATTTCACTGGGGGTCTTCCGGGCCCCAGGGGCCTCCATATGACCTAAAAAGTACCCCCACTTTTCCCCTCAGCGGACTTGGGTTATTTATTTTTCGCTATAGTATTCTTACGTGTATGGACGTGTCAATTAAGTGCAAAAATAAAATTGATGGATATTTGCCTCCAAATATCTACAATTTTGTCATTTTACATGCTATTTTATATACAAATTAGTTATTCGCTAATACCTATTGACTGAATAAAGTTAGAAGGTCACGGTAAACGTCATTTTGTTGTTATCATCAAGACGCGTTGAATGCTTGCAGCATGACTTCTTTCTGACATTTGATAACCTTGACCTAAGGTCAAGGTCACGGCGCAAAGTCACCTTTCCAAATTTGACCTACACACACGGCGATGTTATATATCTTTTAACTAGTCTTGAAGATAGGAATTAATTGGTATTAAAATAATTGCACGATCGTTGATGATTATAAAGCAAACTGAGACATTTTCGGGCTTTCTTTACACCGAGAAGGAAGTTATGAAGATACTATTCGACATTCAAATTCAAATGAATTGAAATGTTGCCATTGACGATCAGGCGTTATTTATGCACAATCGAATTCCTCGCAACAAGACAAGTTTTAAGATATATAACATCGCCACAAAGGCCACAATTGGAAACCTAACTTTGAACCTTGACATTGACCTTAGGTGAAGGTCACCAAATGTTAGAAAGAGGTCATACTCATATCATTCAACGCGTCTTGACGAAAATAACAAAATGGTGTCCATTTTACCCTTTTATCTTTATTCAGTCAAAAGTTGTTGGATAATAACATCTTTCACAAAAAGAACATTACAAAATGACAAAATGTAGCATATTTGAAGACAAATAACCATATTTTTCCTGTTTGAACGAAACTTCTTTACACTTAACGATAATAAAGTCAAAATACGAAATATATTTGCTTGGGTATCCCCCAAAAATGCAAAATTTCACACACACAAATTTTTTACTAACTTTGAAATTTAAGGTCAAGGTCATCAAATGTTAGAAAGAGGTCATGCTGCAGAGTATTCAACTCGTCTAGATGAGAACAGCAAAATGACGTTTACCGTAGCAATCTAGTTTTATTCAGTCAAAAGTTATTAGCGAATAACATATCTTTATATATATAAAATAGCATGTAAAATGACAAAATTTGAGATATTTGTAGGCAAATATTCCTCAATTTAATTTTTGTTTACTTAATTGACAGTCCTTACACGTAAGAATAGCATAGCGAAAAAATTAGAAACATGTTTGAGGAAAGGTATCCAAAAAAGTTGTACAATTTCGAAAACGGACTAAATTTGGAAATTTCCAAAAATGAAAAAAAAACACCACCATGTTATAAAACAGGTCATTGCCATTCTAATGACATATAATACATCTATATTGATTCATAAATTCCCCGCCATATTGGCTGACAAAGATTGACCTGCACCATGACCTTATAAAAATGCCCGAGGCAATATCTCCTGAACCACTGCTTGCATTACAATACAACTTGCACAGCTCACTTTAGCGCCCCAGGTTACCCCATATACCAATTTTGGTACAAATCGGTGACATGACGGTGTCATTTTGGACTTTGTTTTTGTCGATTTGTCGTGGAATGCCCCAGCCCTAAAAAGAAGACCATTGGGATTTTTTAACTGAACTTAATTACCCTACTTAATACTAGTAGACATATTCCAGACAGCATACGTACCTATGTAAGGAAATTCACTCACGCGCTCCTCTGCCACCCAGCAGGCAGCAGGAGACCAAAGGCTGCGACGCTGGGTGTACAATTATTACTTACGTTGGTTGTAAATCACTCCAAAATAGCGTCAGACGTGCCATTTTCCCTATCCCTACTGCTACCATAATGCTAGCAAATAGAGGAAACACGAATGAGGCCAAATAAAATATATTTATTTTGCAAGAAGTTATTTTTGCGCAGGCAGTACCCATTTTCATCGCCAGTTTCAGTGGATTGTGAGGGGTGAGACTAATTTCTACTGCCGCCCCTGTTGAGCTTGGAATGTGGGGGGGGGGGGGGGCTTTTGCCCCTGCCGCCCCCTTTGGATCCGCCAGTGATTCCATACAACATAGGTACCTATACAAGGAAATTCACTCACGCTCTCCTCTGGCATCCAGCAGGCAGCAGGAGACCAAAGGCTGCGACGCGCGCTGCGTGTAAAATTATAACTTACATTGGTTGTGAATCACTCCAAAATAGCGTCAGACGCGCCACTTTCCCTATCCCTACTGTTACCAAAATGCTACCAAATAGACGAAACACGAACGAGGCAAAAACAAAATTTCTTTCTTTCGCAAGAAGTTATTTTTTTCGCAGGCAGTACCCATTTTCATCGCCAATTTCAACTATTTTTTTTTTGTATTGGGGAGGGGGGCTAATTTCTATTGCCGCCCCTGTCGAGCTTGGGGTGGGTAGGGGGGGGGGGGCTTTTGCCCCTGCCCCCTCCCCTGGATCCGCCAGTGAACACGAGAGGAGAGGGAATGGATGGGACAGTACGGAACACGAGAGGAGAGGGAAATGATGGGACAATACGGAACACGAGAGGAGAGGGAAATGATGGGACAGAACGGAATACGAGAGGAGAGGGAAATTATGGGACAATATGGAACACGAGAGGAGAGGGAAATAATGGGGCAGAACGGAACACGAGAGGAGAGGGAATGGATGGGACAGTGCGGAACACGAGAGGAGAGGGAAATGATGGGACAATACGGAACACGAGAGGAGAGGGAAATGATGGGACAGAACGGAACACGAGAGGAGAGGGAAATTATGGGACAGTACGGAACACGAGAGGAGAGGGAAATGATGGGACAATACGGAACACGAGAGTAGAGGGAAATGATGGGACAGAACGGGACACGAGAGGAGAGGGAAATGATGGGACAGTACGGAACACGAGAGGAGAGGGAAATGATGGGACAGTACGGAACACGAGAGGAGAGGGAAATGATGGGACAGAACGGAACACGAGAGGAGAGGGAAATGATGGGACAGTACGGGACACGAGAGGAGAGGGAAATGATGGGACAATACGGAACACGAGAGGAGAGGGAAATGATGGGACAGTACGGGACACGAGAGGAGAGGGAAATGATGGGACAGTACGGAACACGAGAGGAGAGGGAAATGATGGGACAATACGGAACACGAGAGGAGAGGGGAATGATGGGACAGTACGGAGCACGAGAGGAGAGGGAAATGATGGGACAGTACGGGACACGAGAGGAGAGGGAAATGATGGGACAGTACGGAACACGAGAGGAGAAGGAAATGATGGGACAGTACGGAACACGAGAGGAGAGGGAAATGATGGGATAGTACGGAACACGAGAGGAGAGGGAAATGATGGGATAGTACGGAACACGAGAGGAGAGGGAAATGATGGGACAGTACGGAACACGAGAGGAGAGGGAAATGATGGGATAGTACGGAAAACGAGAGGAGAGGGAAATGATGGGACAGAACGGAACACGAGAGGAGAGGGAAATGATGGGATAGTACGGAACACGAGAGGAGAGGGAAATGATGGGACAATACGGAACACGAGAGGAGAGGGGAATGATGGGACAGTACGGAGCACGAGAGGAGAGGGAAATGATGGGACAATACGGAGCACGAGAGGAGAGGGAAATTATGGGACAGTACGGAACACGAGAGGAGAAGGAAATGATGGGACAATACGGAACACGAGAGGAGAGGGGAATGATGGGACAGTACGGAACACGAGAGGAGAGGGAAATGATGGGACAATACGGAACACGAGAGGAGAGGGAAATGATGGGACAGTACGGGACACGAGAGGAGAGGGAAATGATGGGACAGTACGGAACACGAGAGGAGAGGGAAATGATGGGACAATACGGAACACGAGAGGAGAGGGGAATGATGGGACAGTACGGAACACGAGAGGAGAGGGAAATGATGGGACAATACGGAACACGAGAGGAGAGGGAAATGATGGGACAGTACGGGACACGAGAGGAGAGGGAAATGATGGGACAGTACGGAACACGAGAGGAGAGGGAAATGATGGGACAATACGGAACACGAGAGAAGAGGGGAATGATGGGACAGTACGGAGCACGAGAGGAGAGGGAAATGATGGGACAGTACGGGACACGAGAGGAGAGGGAAATGATGGGACAGTACGGAACACGAGAGGAGAAGGAAATGATGGGACAGTACGGAACACGAGAGGAGAGGGAAATGATGGGATAGTACGGAACACGAGAGGAGAGGGAAATGATGGGATAGTACGGAACACGAGAGGAGAGGGAAATGATGGGACAGTACGGAACACGAGAGGAGAGGGAAATGATGGGATAGTACGGAAAACGAGAGGAGAGGGAAATGATGGGACAGAACGGAACACGAGAGGAGAGGGAAATGATGGGATAGTACGGAACACGAGAGGAGAGGGAAATGATGGGACAATACGGAACACGAGAGGAGAGGGGAATGATGGGACAGTACGGAGCACGAGAGGAGAGGGAAATGATGGGACAATACGGAGCACGAGAGGAGAGGGAAATTATGGGACAGTACGGAACACGAGAGGAGAAGGAAATGATGGGACAATACGGAACACGAGAGGAGAGGGAAATGATGGGACAGTACGGGACACGAGAGGAGAGGGAAATGATGGGACAGTACGGAACACGAGAGGAGAAGGAAATGATGGGACAGTACGGAACACGAGAGGAGAGGGAAATGATGGGATAGTACGGAACACGAGAGGAGAGGGAAATGATGGGATAGTACGGAACACGAGAGGAGAGGGAAATGATGGGACAGTACGGAACACGAGAGGAGAGGGAAATGATGGGATAGTACGGAACACGAGAGGAGAGGGAAATGATGGGACAGAACGGAACACGAGAGGAGAGGGAAATGATGGGACAGAACGGAACACGAGAGGAGAGGGAAATGATGGGACAGTACGGGACACGAGAGGAGAGGGAAATGATGGGACAGTACGGAAAACGAGAGGAGAGGGAAATGATGGGACAATACGGGACACGAGAGGAGAAGGAAATGATGGGACAGTACGGAACACGAGAGGAGAGGGAAATGATGGGACAATACGGGACACGAGAGGAGAGGGAAATGATGGGACAGTACGGAAAACGAGAGGAGAGGGAAATGATGGGACAGAACGGAACACGAGAGGAGAGGGAAATGATGGGACAATACGGGACACGAGAGGAGAGGGAAATGATGGGACAGTACGGAAAACGAGAGGAGAGGGAAATGATGGGACAGAACGGAACACGAGAGGAGAGGGAAATGATGGGACAGAACGGAACACGAGAGGAGAGGGAAATGATGGGACAGAACGGAACACGAGAGGAGAGGGAAATGATGGGACAGAACGGAACACGAGAGGAGAGGGAAATGATGGGACAGAACGGAACACGAGAGGAGAGGGAAATGATGGGACAATACGGGACACGAGAGGAGAGGGAAATGATGGGACAGTACGGAAAACGAGAGGAGAAGGAAATGATGGGACAATACGGAACACGAGAGGAGAGGGAAATGATGGGACAGTACGGGACACGAGAGGAGAGGGAAATGATGGGACAGAACGGGACACGAGAGGAGAGGGAAATGATGGGACAGAACGGGACACGAGAGGAGAGGGAAATGATGGGACAGAACGGGACACGAGAGGAGAGGGAAATGATGGGACAGTACGGAACACGAGAGGAGAGGGAAATGATGGGACAGAACGGGACACGAGAGGAGAGGGAAATTATGGGACAGTACGGAACACGAGAGGAGAGGGAAATGATGGGACAGAACGGGACACGAGAGGAGAGGGAAATGATGGGACAGAAAAGGATGGAAAAGGATGGGACAGTACGGAACACGAGAGGAGAGGGAAATTATGGGACAGAACGGAACACGAGAGGAGAGGGAAATGATGGGACAGTACGGAACACGAGAGGAGAGGGAAATTATGGGACAATACGGAACACGAGAGGAGAGGGAAATGATGGGACAGTACGGGACACGAGAGGAGAGGGTGTAGATAATGCCAGGAGAGGACAGACAAACGACAGGAGAGGACGGAGAAACGACAGGAGCGGACAGAGAAACGTCAGGAGAGGACGGAGAAACGTCAGGAGACTGAGAGGACAGACAAACGACAGGAGAGGACGGAGAAACGACAGGAGAGGACAGAGAAACGTCACGAGAGGACAGAGAAACGACAGGAGAGGACGGAGAAACGACAGGAGAGGACAGAGAAACGTCAGGAGAGGACAGAGAAACGACAGGAGAGGACGGAGAAACGACAGGAGAGGACATAAAAATGCCACGAGAGGACATAGAAACGACAGGGGAGGATGGAGAAACGACAGGAGAGGACAGATAAACGTCAGGGAAAGGACGGAGAAACGTCAGTAGAGGACGGAGAAACGACAGGAGAGGACGGATAAACGACAGGAGAGGACAGACAAACGACAGGAGAGGACGGAGAAGCGACAGGAGAGGACAGACAAACGACAGGAGAGGACAGAGAAACATCAGGAGAGGACGGAGAAACGACAGGAGAGGACGGAGAAACGACAGGAGAGGACAGAGAAACGTCAGGAGAGGACAGATAAACGACAGGAGAGGACAGAGGAACGACAGGAGAGGACAGACAAACGACAGGAGAGGACAGAGAAACGACAGGAGAGGACAGAGAAACGTCACGAGAGGACAGAGAAACGTCACGAGACGACAAAGAAACGTCAGGAGAGGACAGAGAAACGTCAGAAGAGGACGGAGAAACGTCAGGGGAGGACGGAGAAACGTCAGGAGAGGATGGAAAAACGACAGGAGAGGACGGAGAAACGACAGGAGAGGGCAGAGAAACGTCACGAGAGGACAGAGAAACGTCACGAGAGGACAGAAAAACGTCAGGAGAGGACAGAGAAACGACAGAGGAGAGGACAGACAAACGACAGGAGAGGACAGAGAAACGACAGGAGAGGACAGAGAAACGTCACGAGAGGACATAGAAACGTCACGAGAGGACAGAGAAACGTCAGGAGAGGACAGAGAAACGTCAGGAGAGGACGGAGAAACGTCAGGGGAGGACGGAGAAACGTCAGGAGAGGATGGAAAAACGACAGGAGAGGACGGAGAAACGACAGGAGAGGACAGAGAAACGTCACGAGAGGACAGAGAAACGTCACGAGAGGACATATAAACGTCAGGAGAGGACAGATAAACGTCAGGAGACTGAGAGGACAGAGACACGTCAGGAGAGGACGGAGAAACGTCAGGAGAGAACAGAAATGATGGCATACATACGAGAGAAGACGTCAGGAGAGGACGGAGGAACGATTGTAGAGGACGGGAAACGACAGAGCACGAAACACGTCAGGACTGGAGGGAAAACACGTAAGCACCGGAGACTATTTAAATTGAATCAACAGACTGCAATTATTCCCACCTTGTCGGCAACGCTTTGGGTCCTGATATGCCACGTTCTTGAGCTGCGATGCAAGTTTGGTGCATAACTTGAGTATATTCTGGGTACTATAGTCTAGAACAGTGACGCTCAGCATCAAGTGCATGATTATCCTCTTTTGACGACCTGAATGACTCGCTCGAAGAATGCTATTGTGTTAACGGGTTGACGGGTGAACTGGTTAACCATCCACTAGTAAGTCCAGGGGAGGCGGAAGAGGGGGTAGGGGAGGAGGTGGGGGCAGCCGCCCCCACTCAAGAAGTTGGGGGGGGGGGGAACATATGATTTTGCCCCCCCCCCTCTCATACATTTGTAAGAGGGGACCTCCAAGAAGTTGACCGAGGGCCCCGAGGTGCCCCCAGACAGTCTGAGGGACCCTCTAAGACCAACAGAAGGCCCTCCGTATGCCTGAAGGGGCCCTCGGAAGGCATGAGACTTCAACATGGGCCTGTCCGACGTTTTCTTTTTGCGACCATTATACCACTATATTCTGTCCTGCAAAATATAGTGGCCTAAATCCGAGGAGATACCATTTCGAGCATTTTTTTTGTGTGTGGGCTTTAGCCGTGGGGGGCCTTTGGCTGAGGGTGCCCCCTGGGTTTCTTTGCCCCCATCCGAGAATACCTCCCGCCGCCACTGCTAGTAACATAATACAGTATTAAGTTATGCGGTACAGCATAACTTCAGGCGTTTACTGCTAGTGCCATCTAGGAGCGGACATATAAGCTGATATATGTACTGTTGCTCGTGGTCTAAGGCAATGGTCAATACAGTATCGGGAGACACCGAGACCGTTCATTAGAAGAAACCGAATGTGCACGGGAAACGTCGGGAGACAAGGGAATGCTAGCATGGAGCCTACATCCTCTGAAGTGTTATGTTCTTAAAATCAGGAAACGTTTCGATCTAGTTCAGTCGTTTTGGTTTGTATCGCCCCCATGGCAACTCTGGATCCGCACCCAAACACATCTGTGTTGGATAATTCTGATGAAGCATCTCTCCTTGGTGCCAGGACGCCGTTTATTACACGAGCGCCACCTATACCATTCGATTGTCACGTCACCCTAGCGGCGCGGCAGCGATACTGGCAGTGACTGTAGATGGCGCGCTTATCGCCGTTAAGGACCGCGCTCCCTTCAACAGGCGGGCAGTGGTCAGACGAAGGAGTCACACGGGACCACGGCAACAACGCGTGATTAAGTTGCTAAATGTCTCATCTAAATGGATGTTTTATGAGCACAATATGGACGGCCGAGCTTCTCAATCAGTGAGCTGCGGCGATTTGTGAGCAGTCCAGCCGGCAGGAAACAGCGCCTTTCATAGGCGTACCCAGGGGGGGGGGGGGGGGGCAATGGTCCCCTCCTGAAGGTCCGTACGTGCCACTTTGGAAATAGGACCCAAAGGGCTCCATTTCGAAAAAAGGAATATTTTGATTTTTTTAAAGCAAAAAATGTTGAAAATATGCCCCTCTCAAAATATAGTGGGCCAAATCCGGCGTTTTTTTTTTGGTGGGGATACCCTTATGCCCCCCTGATCAAAAATTCCCCCCTCTTGAAGTGAATTATGGGTACGCCACTGGCGCCTTTCCGAGTCTTCGGCCCCGTCTGGACTGTCCAGCGCCGGTACAATCACCTCTGACCCCCCACCTCGCTCAGACAACAGGTGTCACACACATCACAGTCAGTGTATTGGTATGCACAGCGTGTCGCTCGCGGCCGCGGGCAGCGTTCAGCGGGACACGAGCGGACGCAGGCCGTCCCAGGACTTAGCCGCAGCCTGTACTGACACAGAGGGGGACAAAGGCGCTCCGACAACACGGAACGTAATCGGAGCGAGCGGCGGCGTAACCCGCCTCGCATCCCAGGCTCATATTCACCCACTGCCCGACCAGAACGAAGCATCAGAACGACTCGGATCGGACGCCTTCAGGCGGGCCGCCCCACCGCTGCCACGGCTTGTTCACCAGCTACTCGGTTTTCGCCATCCCACTACCCACCCCGACCACCACGTTCTTGTCCCGCTTGTTTGCATGTGTTGTTGGCGCCAATCGTCATAAGAACGTAACGTTTACCAGCGTCAGCCGGACAGCACACAATCTATCTGGTCCCCTTCGACCTCTCACATGACTTGTTCCAGTCCCCCCCCCCGTCCCTCAGTTGACCTGCTCTTCTCTCCCCTCAGTTGACCTGCTCCTGTCCCTCTTCCCTTAGTTGACCTGCTCCTGTCCCTCTTCCCTTAGTTGACCTGCGTCCGTCCCTCTTCCCTCAGTTGACCTGCTCCCGTCCCTCTTTCCTCAGTTGACCTGCTCCCGTCCCTCTTCCCTTAGTTGACCTGCTCTCTCTTCCCTCAGTTGACCTGCTCGGCGGCCTGGGCCGTCCACTCGGGGCTGACGGAGGCTATCTTCTCCAGCAGACTATTCACCTGGCCGCAGAGGCCCTGGATCTGCGCGTCCCAGTCGCCCAGGTCTCCCTGCTGGAAGTGCAGCACGCCGTCGATCTGGTCGATCCGACCGGCCATCCGCTCCTCTGACAGCATCTGCGCGGCCACCTTCTCCGCGCGGCGCGGAGACACCTCCAGCAACTCCGCCAGCGACTCCAGCGAGATGTTACTGTAGATCTTGGACGCCGAGAGGATGTTGTGTTCGACGACGGCGCGGTCGAGCAGGGTGGAGCCGTCGGCGGTGGTGGCCTTCTGGTGCTCCTGCAGCAGCGCCTCCAGTTCCTTCAGCTCCGGCTTGCGGAGGATCCGGTCCAGGTACATCTTCTCCAGGATGGTGAACACAGGCAGCGATTGACATCGCTCGTCCTGAGAAGACCGGAGGCGAGCATCACGAGCAGCACACACAGCAGCACAAACGCCGCTGATCACCAGGAGCATGGCATCGGCACAATGGCAGACAAAACGAAATGGAAAATATCCAAAACAAAAAATGATTTTACATATGGACATTGGAGCTCTCCGTTTGCATTATGCCCGCGACACTCCAATAAATATATATTTTAACATCCCGTGTGAAGGAACGCCCGCATAGCTATTCACCACCGGCAGAGACTGGACCCACCCCATCCAAACTCCTCCGCCCTGTCCTGTCCTGTCCCGTACCTTGACCCTCTGTCCTGTCCTGTACCTTGAACAGCGTGACCTTCTGTCCTGTCCCGTCCCGTACCTTGAACAGCGTGACCCTATGTCCTGTCCCGTACCTTGAACAGCGTGACCTTCTGTCCTGTCCCGTACCTTGAACAGCGTGGTCCCTCTGTCCTGTCCCGTACCTTGAACAGCGTGACCTTCTGTCCTGTCCCGTACCTTGAACAGCGTGGTCCCTCTGTCCTGTCCCGTACCTTGAACAGCGTGACCTCCTGTCCTGTCCTGTACCTTGAACAGCGTGACCTTCTGTCCTGTCCCTTGAACAGCGTGACCTTCTGTCCTGTCCCGTACCTTGAACAGCGTGACCTTCTGTCCTGTCCTGTACCTTGAACAGCGTGACCTTCTGTCCTGTCCTGTCCCGTACCTTGAACAGCGTGGTCCCCTGTCCTGTCCCGTACCTTGAACAGCGTGGCCCTCTGTCCTGTCCTGTCCCGTACCTTGAACAGCGTGGCCCTCTGTCCTGTCCTGTCCCGTACCTTGAACAGCGTGGTCCTCTGTCCTGTCCCTTGAACAGCGTGACCTTCTGTCCTGTCCCGTACCTTGAACAGCGTGGCCCTCTGTCCTGTCCCGTACCTTGAACAGCGTGGCCCTCTGTCCTGTCCTGTCCCGTACCTTGAACAGCGTGGTCCTCTGTCCTGTCCCTTGAACAGCGTGACCTTCTGTCCTGTCCCGTACCTTGAACAGCGTGGTCCTCTGTCCTGTCCCGTACCTTGAACAGCGTGGTCCTCTGTCCTGTCCCGTACCTTGAACAGCGTGGTCCTCTGTCCTGTCCCTTGAACAGCGTGACCTTCTGTCCTGTCCCTTGAACAGCGTGACCTTCTGTCCTGTCCCGTACCTTGAACAGCGTGGTCCTCTGTCCTGTCCCTTGAACAGCGTGACCTTCTGTCCTGTCCCGTACCTTGAACAGCGTGGTCCTCTGTCCTGTACCTTGAACAGCGTGACCTTCTGTCCTGTACCTTGAACAGCGTGGCCCTCTGTCCTGTCCCGTACCTTGAACAGCGTGGCCCTCTGTCCTGTCCCTTGAACAGCGTGACCTTCTGTCCTGTCCCTTGAACAGCGTGGCCCTCTGTCCTGTCCTGTCCCGTACCTTGAACAGCGTGACCCTCTGTCCTGTCCTGTCCCTTGAACAGCGTGGCCCTCTGTCCTGTCCTGTCCCGTACCTTGAACAGCGTGGTCCCCTGTCCTGTCCCGTACCTTGAACAGCGTGACCTTCTGTCCTGTCCCGTGCCTTGAACAGCGTGGTCCCCTGTCCTGTCCCGTACCTTGAACAGCGTGACCTTCTGTCCTGTCCCGTGCCTTGAACAGCGTGACCTTCTTTCCTGTACCTTGAACAGCGTGGCCCTCTGTCCTGTCCAGTCCCGTACCTTGAACAGCGTGGCCCTCTGTCCTGTCCCTTGAACAGCGTGACCCTCTGTCCAGTCCCGTACCTTGAACAGCGTGGCCCTCTGTCCTGTCCCTTGAACAGCGTGGCCCTCTGTCCTGTCCTGTCTCGTACCTTGAACAGCGTGACCTTCTGTCCTGTACCTTGAACAGCGTGACCTTCTGTCCTGTACCTTGAACAGCGTGGCCCTCTGTCCTGTCCCGTACCTTGAACAGCGGGACCTTCTGTCCTGTCCCGTACCTTGAACAGCGTGGCCCTCTGTCCTGTCCTGTCTCGTACCTTGAACAGCGTGGCCCTCTGTCCTGTCCTGTCCCTTGAACAGCGTGACCCTCTGTTCTGTCCAGTCCCGTACCTTGAACAGCGTGGCCCTCTGTCCTGTCCCTTGAACAGCGTGACCCTCTGTCCAGTCCCGTACCTTGAACAGCGTGGCCCTCTGTCCTGTCCCTTGAACAGCGTGACCTTCTGTCCTATCCTGTCCCTTGAACAGCGTGACCTTCTTTCCTGTACCTTGAACAGCGTGACCTTCTGTCCTGTACCTTGAACAGCGTGGCCCTCTGTCCTGTCCCGTACCTTGCACAGCGTGACCTTCTGTCCTGTCCCGTACCTTGAACAGCGTGACCCTCTGTCCTGTTCCGTACCTTGAACAGCGTGGCCCTCTGTCCTGTCCTGTCCCTTGAACAGCGTGACCCTCTGTCCTGTCCCGTACCTTGAACAGCGTGGCCCTCTGTCCTGTCCTGTCCCTTGAACAGCGTGACCTTCTGTCCTGTCCTGTCCCTTGAACAGCGTGACCTTCTGTCCTGTCCTGTACCTTGAACAGCGTGGCCCTCTGTCCTGTCCCGTACCTTGAACAGCGTGACCCTCTGTCCTGTCCCGTACCTTGAACAGCGTGGCCCTCTGTCCTGTCCCTTGAACAGCGTGACCTTCTGTCCTGTCCCTTGAACAGCGTGGCCCTCTGTCCTGTCCCGTACCTTGAACAGCGTGGTCCTCTGTCCTGTCCCTTGAACAGCGTGACCCTCTGTCCTGTCCCGTACCTTGAACAGCGTGACCCTCTGTCCTGTCCTGTCCCGTACCTTGAACAGCGTGGCCCTCTGTCCTGTCCCGTACCTTGAACAGCGTGGCCCTCTGTCCTGTCCCGTACCTTGAACAGCGTGACCCTCTGTCCTGTCCTGTCCCGTACCTTGAACAGCGTGGCCCTCTGTCCTGTCCCGTACCTTGAACAGCGTGGCCCTCTGTCCTGTCCTGTCCCGTACCTTGAACAGCGTGGCCCTCTGTCCTGTCCCGTACCTTGAACAGCGTGGCCCTCTGTCCTGTCCCGTACCTTGAACAGCGCGGCCCTCTGTCCTGTCCTGTCCCGTACCTTGAACAGCGTGGCCAGTTTCTTGGACCGGGAGCGGCCGGCCGAGGCCAGAATGGTACAGATGATGGCGTTGGAAAGCGCGTGCAGCCGCTCGCCGGGGTCCACCTCCGGAATGTAGGAGAGGTCGATGTATCGCTGCGCCGCCTCCAGGAACTTGCGTCGGTAGTCCAGAACCCGGGCGTGGCACACCCTGTGGTGCACCAGCAGCTCCTGATCCTTACTGGACCCCTGCAGAGCGGGGAGGGGGTCAGCAACTCCTGATCCTTACTGGACCCCTGCAGAGCGGGGAGGGGTCAGCAACTCCTGATCCTTACTGGACCCCTGCAGAGAGGGGAGGGGGAGTCAGCAGCTCCTGATCCTTACTGGACCCCTGCAGAGCGGGGAGGGGGAGTCAGCAACTCCTGATCCTTACTGGACCCCTGCAGAGCGGGGAGGGGGAGTCAGCAACTCCTGATCCTTACTGGACCCCTGCAGAGCGGGGAGGGGGAGTCAGCAACTCCTGATCCTTACTGGACCCTTGCAGAGCGGGGAGGGGGAGTCAGCAACTCCTGATCCTTACTGGACCCCTGCAGAGCGGGGAGGGGGAGTCAGCAGCTCCTGATCCTTACTGGACCCCTGCAGAGCGGGGAGGGGGAGTCAGTAGCTCCTGATCCTTACTGGACCCCTGCAGAGCGGGGAGGGGGAGTCAGCAACTCCTGATCCTTACTGGACCCCTGCAGAGCGGGGAGGGGGTCAGCAACTCCTGATCCTTACTGGACCCCTGCAGAGCGGGGAGGGGGTCAGCAACTCCTGATCCTTACTGGACCCCTGCAGAGCGGGGAGGGGGTCAGCAGCTCCTGATCCTTACTGGACCCCTGCAGAGCGGGGAAGGGGTCAGCAACTCCTGATCCTTACTGGACCCCTGCAGAGCGGGGAGGGGGTCAGCAGCTCCTGATCCTTACTGGACCCCTGCAGAGCGGGGAGGGGGAGTCAGCAGCTCCTGATCCTTACTGGACCCCTGCAGAGCAGGGAGGGGTCAGCAACTCCTGATCCTTACTGGACCCCTGCAGAGCGGGGAGGGGGTCAGCAGCTCCTGATCTTTACTGGACCCCTGCAGAGCGGGGAGGGGGTCAGCAGCTCCTGATCCTTACTGGACCCCTGCAGAGCGGGGAGGGGGAGTCAGCAACTCCTGATCCTTACTGGACCCCTGCAGAGAGGGGAGGGGGTCAGCAGCTCCTGATCCTTACTGGACCCCTGCAGAGCGGGGAGGGGGAGTCAGCAGCTCCTGATCCTTACTGGACCCCTGCAGAGCGGGGAGGGGGTCAGCAGCTCCTGATCCTTACTGGACCCCTGCAGAGCGGGGAGGGGGTCAGCAACTCCTGATCCTTACTGGACCCCTGCAGAGCGGGGAGGGGGTCAGCAACTCCTGATCCTTACTGGACCCCTGCAGAGGGGAGGGGGAGTCAGCAGCTCCTGATTCTTAATGGACCCCTGCAGAGCGGGGAGGGGGTCAGCAACTCCTGATCCTTACTGGACCCCTGCAGAGCGGGGAGGGGTCAGCAACTCCTGATCCTTACTGGACCCCTGCAGAGAGGGGAGGGGTTCAGCAACTCCTGATCCTTACTGGACCCCTGCAGAGCGGGGAGGGGGTCAGCAACTCCTGATCCTTACTGGACCCCTGCAGAGAGGGGAGGGGGAGTCAGCAGCTCCTGATCCTTACTGGACCCCTGCAGAGAGGGGAGGGGGAGTCAGCAGCTCCTGATCCTTACTGGACCCCTGCAGAGAGGGGAGGGGGAGTCAGCAGCTCCTGATTCTTACTGGACCCCTGCAGAGCGGGGAGGGGGAGTCAGCAGCTCCTGATTCTTACTGGACCCCTGCAGAGCGGGGAGGGGGAGTCAGCAACTCCTGATCCTTACTGGACCCCTGCAGAGCGGGGAAGGGGAGTCAGCAGCTCCTGATTCTTACTGGACCCCTGCAGAGCGGGGAGGGGGTCAGCAACTCCTGATCCTTACTGGACCCCTGCAGAGCGGGGAGGGGGAGTCAGCAACTCCTGATCCTTACTGTCCGACTGCAGAATGGGGGAGTCAGGAATTCTTGATCCTTTATGTCCAACTGCAGAGTAGGGGAGGCAGGAACGCCTGATCCTTACTGTCCGACTGCAGAGTGTGGGGGGGGGGGGGGGTAGGAACTCCTGATCCTTACTGGCTCCCTGCAGAGGGGGGGGTCAGCACGGCAGACGACAGGTCTGACCAAAGGCCTGCGTCCTGTCCTGCTTCCTGCCGTCCTGCTTGCTGTCCTGTTTCTTGCCCTGTTTCCTGCCGTGGTCCCTGACGGCCCTGTTCCCTGCCGTGGTCCCTGACGGCCCTGTTCCCTGCCGTGGTCCCTGACGGCCCTGTTTCCTGCCGTGGTCCCTGCCGTGGTCCCTGACGGCCCTGTTCCCTGCCGTGGTCCCTGGCGGCCCTGTTCCCTGCCGTGGTCCCTGACGGCCCTGTTCCCTGCCGTGGTCCCTGACGGCCGTTTCCTGCCGTGGTCCCTGACGGCCGTTTCCTGCAGTGGCCACTGACGGCCCTGTTTCCGGCAGTGACCCCTGACGGCCCTGTTTCCGGCAGTGGCCCCTGACGGCCCTGTTTCCGGCAGTGGCCCCTGACGACCCTGTTTCCGGCAGTGGCCCCTGACGACCCTGTTTCCGGCAGTGGCCCCTGGCCGCTCTGTTTCCGGCAGTGGCCCCTGACGGCCCTGTTTCCGGCAGTGGCCCCTGACGACCCTGTTTCCGGCAGTGGCCCCTGACGACCCTGTTTCCGGCAGTGGCCCCTGGCCGCTCTGTTTCCGGCAGTGGCCCCTGACGACCCTGTTTCCGGCAGTGGCCCCTGACGACCCTGTTTCCGGCAGTGGCCCCTGGCCGCTCTGTTTCCGGCAGTGGCCCCTGACGGCCCTGTTTCCGGCAGTGGCCCCTGGCCGCTGTTTCCGGCAGTGGTCCCTGACCGAGTCAAGTATGCCCGGCCCCGATAAGGCCGGCAGCGGCGGCGGCGGCGGCGGCGGCGCCTCGGTCCGTCTCCCCGACCTCCTGCCGGGCCGGTATCGCGTGTGTACCCCCCCCCCCCCCTCTTCAAACACAGAGAGAGGGAGAGAGAGAGAGAGAGAGAGACTCGGCGGCCGCGCCACATCCGGGAACGCAATCACGGCCTCACTCCTCACTGCTGCACAGCACGTGGCACGAACAAGTCAACGGCCAACGCTGATGTGTTATTAGCCTATAGCCAAATCCGCATTTAGTAAGGCCCCAATTTTCAGCCATTGAACGTTTGCATAGCCAAACACTGACTATGACACATGTGGCATGTAACGAAAGATATTGGAATATTGGTGTGCACAAACCCTTTTCCAGACCAGAACTTTCTCACCAACACAATCCTCAATGCCTTCTTGGTCAAGATCGAGGACACAAAGGTAGCGTACCAATCGTCTCCCCTGACAGCTTTTGGCGATGCCGATAACATTTCAAGGTCTAAGCTTCAATGCAAAATAAAACTCGAAATATCTCAGTAGGTATGCGTGAGAATTGTGAAAACCTTGCTCCTAGTCAACACAGCTCACTCTCAGCATGTGGGGTAGCTTAAAACTAGGCCAAAGCAGCTCACAGACGGATCGATCCGTTCTAACTCAGTAAGAGGAAGTCAGCTATGACCTCATCTGGTGAGAAACATTTTAATCTCGCCTGCTCATAATCTATCTGACATGTCATTTCCTTACTGTCCACGACGAAGCGCCATTCGTAACAGCTTTTCCAAGTGCCGTTCATACTTTCGATCGCTTTCCCACTGATCGCTGACGCTCACCAACCAACATTTTACAAAGGTTTACTCTGTTAACAATACACTAGCCTGCCATGGTTGTATATGCAATGAACAATATAGCCGGTTCGCTCATAGTCGGCTGTATCTGCCCAGAATGTGGCTCCAGTCGGTTCGTACAGCGGGGTACAGCGGGTATGGGCCGGGTTGTCCGTTCGTAAAGCGGGGTGCCACTATGGGCCGGGTTGGCGGCGGCTGCGTATGGGCCGGGTTGGCGGCGGCTGCGGGGTGCCGCTATGCCGGCCTCAGCGCGGCGGAGGAGTCGCCGGCGCGGCCCGCTATCAGCCTTCCTGTCGGCGGGCCGCTCTCAGTCCGCCGCGATAGCAGGCGTCGCCGATAGCAGGCGGCCGGGCGGTGGGGCGGCGGCGGTGGAGCGGCCCGCAGTCGGGCGGACGCGGCGGACAGGCGGAGCAGCTCAGCTAACCAGCTCGGCCCAGTGCAGCTGCAGAGGGGCTGCTTACCGGTCAGACAGCGACTCGCAACTCAGCGCAGCGCGGCCCGCTCCCAGCCGGAAGCGACAGGTCTTCGGCAGTTTCGATGCCAGATCTACCTCTTCCAGCTGAGAGCGGACAGCATCTCCGGCGGAGGAGGAGGGATAGCAGTGGCGGCGGAGGAGGAGGGACAGCAGTGGCGGCGGAGGAGGAGGGACAGCAGTGGCGGCGGAAGAGGAGGGACAGCAGCGGCGGCGGAGGAGGAGGGACAGCAGTGGCGGCGGAGGAGGAGGGACAGCAGTGGCGGCGGAGGAGGAGGGACAGCAGCGGCGGCGGAGGAGGAGGGACAGCAGCGGCGGCGGAAGAGGAGGGACAGCGGCGGCGGCGGCGGAGGAGGGACAGCAGCGGCAGGTGTGGGCCGGAGGTGTGGCGGACAGGTGGAGGAGCCGTCTGCTCACTCTGGTCTGACGCAGTGAGATTCAACTCCTCCATTTGACCCGCCCCGCCCAGTCAGCTCCCGATCGAACATGGCCACCACGCGGCAGCCCCGCCCCGTCAGCCCCCGATCGAACATGGCCACCACGCGGCGGCCCCGCCCCGTCAGCCCCGATCGAACATGGCCACCACGCGGCGGGCCCGCCCCGTCAGCCCCCGATCGACCATGGCCACCACGCGGCGGGCCCGCCCCGTCAGCCCCCGATCGACCATGGCCACCACGCGGCGGGCCCGCCCCGTCAGCCCCCGATCGACCATGGCCACCACGCGGCGGGCCCGCCCCGTCAGCCCCCGATCGAACATGGCCACCACGCGGCGGGCCCGCCCCGTCAGTTCCCGATCGAACATGGCCACCACGCGGCGGGCCCGCCCCGTCAGCCCCCGATCGAACATGGCCACCACGCGGCGGGCCTGCCCCGTCAGTTCCCGATCGAACATGGCCACCACGCGGCGGGCCCGCCCCGTCAGTTCCCGATCGAACATGGCCACCACGCGGCGGGCCCGCCCCGTCAGCCCCCGATCGAACATGGCCACCACGCGGCGGGCCCGCCCCGTCAGTTCCCGATCGAACATGGCCACCACGCGGCGGGCCCGCCCCGTCAGCCCCCGATCGAACATGGCCACCACGCGGCGGCTCCGCCCCGTCAGTTCCCGATCGAACATGGCCACCACGCGGCGGCTCCGCCCCGTCAGCCCCCGATCGAACATGGCCACCACGCGGCGGGCCCGCCCCGTCAGTTCCCGATCGAACATGGCCACCACGCGGCGGGCCCGCCCCGTCAGCCCCCGATCGAACATGGCCACCACGCGGCGGGCCCGCCCCGTCAGCCCCCGATCGAACATGGCCACCACGCGGCGGCTCCGCCCCGTCAGTTCCCGATCGAACATGGCCACCACGCGGCGGGCCCGCCCCGTCAGCCCCCGATCGAACATGGCCACCACGCGGCGGGCCCGCCCCGTCAGTTCCCGATCGAACATGGCCACCACGCGGCGGGCCCGCCCCGTCAGTTCCCGATCGAACATGGCCACCACGCGGCGGGCCCGCCCCGTCAGTTCCCGATCGAACATGGCCACCACGCGGCGGGCCCGCCCCGTCAGTTCCCGATCGAACATGGCCACCACGCGGCGGGCCCGCCCCGTCAGTTCCCGATCGAACATGGCCACCACGCGGCGGGCCCGCCCCGTCAGTTCCCGATCGAACATGGCCACCACGCGGCGGCTCCGCCCCGTCAGTTCCCGATCGACCATGGCCACCACGCGGCGGCCATGCTGTGCAAATCGCGGAGGGATGGCGCTCACAGCAGCCCACACCTGCGCTTATCTGCCGTTTGTGTTTGTGTACCCGTGTTGACACTGTGCTGGATTCTCTGATACGGTTCGACTGACGAAACATACGTTTGAGCTTAATATTTCTGATGGTTATCACTGGTGTTCATGGCATACAAAACGATAGCAAAATTGTAATTTACAGCATTATTGCAAACAATGTATGTGTCTATGCCGCAGGTTATATATTTGATACTGAGGGGAGTGTTGTGTTGTGCACTGAGGGAAGTGTGGCGTTGTCTGCTATATCGTGCAATAAACCAGCCAGTGGCATGCATGCATTACAGGGAGTGCACCTACTGTTTTAGAATGTCAAAATAGTGTTCTTTTTTTTACTTTTATTCTTTTTGCAATTTTTTTCTTCTTCGATATCGATAAAACGATCGCCACTATAATCATGTTATGTAAAACGGCGCACCAAAGACGATACAATTGCCGTCACTGAATCATGCAAGATAGAGACACAAATTTTCAAGATAGAGACACAAGAGAGACAAGTTTTGCACAAGATGTTCTTGCTACTGTGAACTTTATTATGTGCAAGTTTCGTAACTCTAAATTGATATCTTCGTCGAAAAATGGTCATCAAGCTTTGCGAGTAGGGGGGCAGACGGTACTGTTCGGCTGCAGCCATCAGCGCGCACGAACTGTTTTGTCGAAATGCTATTGGCCGCCGCTAATGATATGCTAGCAGTTCAATCGATAGTTGCAGTACTTCTAGTAGCGGAAGCCCTCTGGGTCTACCCGATAACTTTTTGCTACTAGCCAGTTCCAGGGGTCTTTGGAATATCTCAGCAACTTGTGTGAATCAGGAAAAAACATGAAAGGCATGGTTCGATTCAGAAATTGTTTTATAAACCAGTGCCAATAACCCCAAATAATCGATGTGAGAAGGCACACTGCCTTTAACTTCTTGATGTGCATTGTGCACATATCACGGTGCGATCCTGGTAAACACAGAGACTGTGCAGAGACTGTGCACAGATCACGGAGCGATCCTGGTACACAGAGACTGTGCAGAGACTGAGCACAGATCACGGAGCGATCCTGGTAAACACAGAGACTGTGCAGAGACTGTGCAGAGACTGTGCAGAGACTGTGCAGAGACTGTGCAGAGACTGTGCAGAGACTGTGCAGAGACTGTGCAGAGACTGTGCAGAGACTGTGCAGAGACTGTGCAGAGACTGTGCAGAGACTGTGCAGAGACTGTGCAGAGACTGTGCAGAGACTGTGCAGAGACTGTGCAGAGACTGTGCAGAGACTGTGCAGAGACTGTGCAGAGACTGTGCAGAGACTGTGCAGAGACTGTGCAGAGACTGTGAGGAGACTGTGCCCACATCACGGAGCGATCCTGGTAAACACAGAGACTGTGCAGAGACTGTGTAGAGACTGTGCAGAGACTGTGCCCAGATCACGGAGCGATCCTGGTAAACACAGAGACTGTACAGAGACTGTGCACAGATCACGGAGCGATCCTGGTAAACACAGACTGTGCAGAGACTGTGCCCAGATCACGGAGCGATCCTGGTAAACACAGAGACTGTACAGAGACTGTGCACAGATCACGGAGCGATCCTGGTAAACACAGAGACTGTGCAGAGACTGTGCACAGATCACGGAGCGATCCTGGTAAACACAGAGACTGTGCAGAGACTGTGCAGAGACTGTGCCCAGATCACGGAGCGATCCTGGTAAACACAGAGACTGTGCAGAGATTGTGCACAGATCACGGAGCGATCCTGGTAAACACAGAGACTGTGCAGAGACTGAGCACAGATCACGGAGCGATCCTGGTAAACACAGAGACTGTGCAGAGACTGAGCACAGATCACGGAGCGATCCTGGTACACAGAGACTGTGCAGAGACTGTGCACAGATCACGGAGCGATCCTGGTAAACACAGAGACTGTGCAGAGACTGTGCACAGATCACGGAGCGATCCTGGTAAACACAGAGACTGTGCAGAGACTGAGCACAGATCACGGAGCGATCCTGGTAAACACAGAGACTGTGCAGAGACTGAGCACAGATCACGGAGCGATCCTGGTACACAGAGACTGTGCAGAGACTGTGCAGAGACTGTGCAGAGACTGTGCAGAGACTGTGCAGAGACTGTGCAGAGACTGTGCCCAGATCACGGAGCGATCCTGGTAAACACAGAGACTGTGCAGAGACTGTGCACAGATCACGGAGCGATCCTGGTAAACACAGAGACTGTGCAGAGACTGTGCACAGATCACGGAGCGCTCCTGGTAAACACAGAGACTGTGCAGAGACTGAGCACAGATCACGGAGCGATCCTGGTACACAGAGACTGTGCAGAGACTGTGCAGAGACTGTGCAGAGACTATGCAGAGACTGTGCAGAGACTGTGCAGAGACTGTGCAGAGACTGTGCAGAGACTGTGCAGAGACTGTGCAGAGACTGTGCCCAGATCACGGAGCGATCCTGGTAAACACAGAGACTGTGCACAGATCACGGAGCGATCCTGGTAAACACAGAGACTGTGCAGAGACTGTGCACAGATCACGGAGCGATCCTGGTAAACACAGAGACTGTGCAGAGACTGTGCACAGATCACGGAGCGATCCTGGTAAACACAGAGACTGTGCAGAGACTGTGCACAGATCACGGAGCGATCCTGGTAAACACAGAGACTGTGCACAGATCACGGAGCGATCCTGGTAAACACAGAGACTGTGCAGAGACTGTGCACAGATCACGGAGCGATCCTGGTAAACACAGAGACTGTGCAGAGACTGTGCACAGATCACGGAGCGATCCTGGTAAACACAGAGACTGTGCAGAGACTGTGCACAGATCACGGAGCGATCCTGGTAAACACAGAGACTGTGCTGAGACTGTGCCCAGATCACGGAGCGATCCTGGTAAACACAGAGACTGTGCAGAGACTGAGCACAGATCACGGAGCGATCCTGGTAAACACAGAGACTGTGCAGAGACTGAGCACAGATCACGGAGCGATCCTGGTAAACACAGAGACTGTGCAGAGACTGTGCACAGATCACGGAGCGATCCTGGTAAACACAGAGACTGTGCAGAGACTGAGCACAGATCACGGAGCGATCCTGGTAAACACAGAGACTGTGCTGCGGCCCATCACTCTACACGACACACACATGGTGACACGCGCCACGGACGGTCCGCTCATTCTGGTTGTATCGTTTACATTGGTATGTTCGTGAATGCCGCTTAATTGCTCGACATTATCTGACCATAGGTGCTGATCGCTGTGTGCGCTGTGCAAAAAAAAATAATGCATTGCAACCAGCCATAATACAATTTAAGTCAAATTTCCAGGCCACCATATTTGTGCAGATGAATACATTCCTGGGCAGTTGACAATGGTTGGAAATGGTAAACAGCGCCTGACCTGACATGACCCGACACCACTGAACAGGTGACATGAACAACCGTATCCCCACATCGCCACACCGGTCATTCGCCACGCAACAATATTACAAAAAATCACATTACATAGATTTGGGGTGAGAATATAGCATCAATACTTGATAAATCAGTCGCCGATGTTACTCAAAATAACAACAACAAAAAGCGAACCATATTGTAGTACCTATAGGGGGAAATCTTTGAATACTAAAGACCCAAAATAAACACAAATAAATGAGAAGCGCCCATATCTAGTATAGAACACATGAACACATAAGTCATGCGAAAAACACGCAACAAAATTGAGAAAAACGCCTCTATAACGTCAATACGATCCGCATATCATATGCATATCATTACAGAGAGCATTGAGAACAGCTGCAGGGGAGCAGCGCCACAGCTGCAGGGGGGCAGCGCCACAGCTGCAGGGGAGCAGCGCCGCAGCTGCAGGGGAGCAGCGCCACAGCTGCAGGGGAGCAGCGCCGCAGCTGCAGGGGAGCAGCGCCACAGCTGCAGGGGAGCAGCGCCGCAGCTGCAGGGGAGCAGCGCCGCAGCTGCAGGGGAGCAGCGCCGCAGCTGCAGGGGAGCAGCGCCACAGCTGCAGGGGAGCAGCGCCGCAGCTGCAGGGGAGCAGCGCCGCAGCTGCAGCGGAGCAGCACCGCAGCTGCAGCGGAGCAGCGCCGCAGCTGCAGGGGAGCAGCGCCGCAGCTGCAGGGGAGCAGCGCTGCAGCTGCAGCGGAGCAGCGCCGCAGCTGCAGGGGAGCAGCGCCGCAGCTGCAGGGGAGCAGCGTCGCAGCTGCAGCGGAGCAGCGCCGCAGCTGCAGGGGAGCAGCGCCGCAGCTGCAGGGGAGCAGCGCCGCAGCTGCAGGGGAGCATTGAGAACAGCTGCAGGGGAGCAGCGCCGCAGCTGCAGGGGAGCAGCGCCGCAGCTGCAGGGGAGCATTGAGAACAGCTGCAGGGGAGCAGCGCCGCAGCTGCAGGGGAGCAGCGCCGCAGCTGCAGCGGAGCAGCGCCGCAGCTGCAGGGGAGCAGCGCCGCAGCTGCAGGGGAGCAGCGCCGCAGCTGCAGGGGAGCAGCGCCGCAGCTGCAGCGGAGCAGCGCCACAGCTGCAGGGGAGCAGCGCCGCAGCTGCAGGGGAGCAGCGCCGCAGCTGCAGGGGAGCAGCGCCGCAGCTGCAGGGGAGCAGCGCCGCAGCTGCAGGGGAGCAGCGCCGCAGCTGCAGGGGAGCAGCGCCGCAGCTGCAGCGGCTTTGGACTTAAGACAAATTCAGGCGTTGGGGTGGAGGCCGATTAGGTTCTATCAGGTTCTACGTTTGACAATTCTGGACGGACAAGTTTATCCTAATAAGTCAAGTCTCACTAATCGAATTGGTCATACACTACTTTGACCGTTAAAACGTAACAGACTTTATCCGGCCAGCATGTGAAACTGGATGGAATATGATCAGGAACAGCCGCGCTCGACTTGTAGGATTGTCAGCCTTTACTAGCCCTGGATGAGTGCGGAGAAACAGAACCAGCGGCGACGCTTTATAGGGATCAGTCTTTTGCTGACTGAAACAAGCACTTCTCCACAGTACACAGTGGTGAATTTTCCGATTTAGCCCGCATAAAGTCCGGAAGCATGTTTTTCGGAATCTTAATTTTTTCTTACCGATACCAATAATTTGGAAATTGTCTGTATTTTTAGAAATCACCATGTTTTATTGATTTGAAAGCCTTATGACACTGAAACTTGCGGTCAAAGTGGCGTCTTCCGCACAGAGCCAGTGAGCTGGCAGAATGTGTGATATTATAAAACATTACAAATACGGGACAATCGGAACCCGTCAGCCCACATAAGTTGTATAACACCGAGCAGATACTTCATTGAATCTATTTCAGGGCTAATAACTTCCCGGATTACGAAGGTCCGGTGTTGTCGACTTCTTATATCACACATAAATTTCGTTTATTGTTTTCATTTTGAAGTAGAAAATCAACAATGAAGATAACGCTAGAGAGATGAAACTTACACAGCCGTAAAAAGCACCTCGAGTTACTTCGGATACAATGCGTTGCTCTTGCAACTTTTCGCAACCTTGCTCGTTAAAGACGCTCAAACATGGCAAATTTGGAAAAATAGTTGCGTACATGGTGGTGCCGTTAGTGCCGTAATTGGCACCAAAGCAATGCATTGTTTTGCACCTGCCACCATGATTTCTACCATTACATCATTGCAATGATGCAATAGTTTAACGCAAAATGCATTTGTTTTTGTTGTTATAATTGCAATGTGTAATTGTAATTGCAATTTTCAGGTAATTTTAAACGCAAAACGCACTCAAAAGTACCCCAGGGTACGTTTTGGGTGTCGTAAGCGACTCCGGTGAATGTATGCGGAAGGGAAAATTTCAGGCTCATATGGCCTATGCTCCAAACAAACAAAATGCCACGAGTATTACAAATTATCATTGCTTGGGGGATTTTTTAACAATAAAATAGTTTTCAGTGCCCAAAAATACCCCGGGTATGTTTTGGGTGCCCTAAGCGACCCCCATGAATTTATGCGCGCTAAATCGGAAAATTCACCACTGTGCAGTGTCCCAAATTTGTTGATTTGGGTGGGAAATGACACCCAAATGTGAATAATTTTACACTCTCACTCCCCATTTTAGGAGTTTAATTTTCCACTCCTAAATTATGAATTGTGATATTGATTCTAACATAAATATTGACTAGAAATAGGTACATCATTTCAGCGAAAACTACTGCTTTTCATATTCAAAACAGAAATCAACATTGTACCATTTCCTATATAATTTTCCACTCTCATGGTCTTTTTTGGCCCAAATTTTCCGCTGACACCCAAGCAAAAACGGAATTATGGGACACTGAGCGTAATACATATGTTTTTAGGTTTAATTTTCCACTCCGCACCCCAGCTCCAAAGCCATCCTAGGACACTGCTTCTCTCCGTCCTCTTTAACATCATTGCACCATACTCCCACTCTATTCGCTTGCTTTCTCCCTTTCTTAGCTGGCCGTACAGCAACATTTCATTACCAATTCTGCTGGTGTTGACGATTATTTAGTGAGTCGCTGGTATCAAGGGAGCCGACACTCCTGGTCACACGCTCATGGGTGGAAGGTTAGCTACAGGAATCAGCATGCCATTATCGGATATTTTTGATGCTTGCAATTAACATCAACTCTAACTTGTTTATTTGTAGATAATGGTTCCAAAAGGATTATTTTTTAAGTTTTAGAACTATATGATGGCGGTGAACTGGCCTGGACTGAACTGAGGATGTTATTTCATAGAACCAATACGTACATGTCTGGTTTGTGGCGAGGCAAGTCGCTGATAGGCGGCTCTCAGACAGGCTAATGCTTTCCGAGCGGTACTTGTGACGAGGCAAGTCGCTGATAGGCGGCTCTCAGACAGGCTAATGCTTTCCGAGCGGTACTTGTGGCGAGGCAAGTCGCTGATAGGCGGCTCTCAGACAGGCTAATGCTTTCCGAGCGGTACTTGTGGCGAGGCAAGTCGCTGATAGGCGGCTCTCAGACAGGCTAATGCTTTCCGAGCGGTACTTGTGACGAGGCAAGTCGCTGATAGGCGGCTCTCAGACAGGCTAATGCTTTCCGAGCGGTACTTGTGACGAGGCAAGTCGCTGATAGGCGGCTCTCAGACAGGCTAATGCTTTTCGAGCGGTACTTGTGACGAGGCAAGTCGCTGATAGGCGGCTCTCAGACAGGCTAATGCTTTCCGAGCGGTACCACGCCACGTCGCCACAGGCTTTCAGCCGAGGACTCGGCAGATTACGCTATCTGTCAGTAAGGGGCGTGATATGGATACGGTACTGCGCAGCGCCCGCGCCCCCCCCCCCCCCCCCACGGACTGAGCTGAGCCGGTCTCCCACCAGAGAACAGCGGTCAACAGGCCCCAAACGGCGCACATCGAAAGAGGCCCACCCGGGGGACATTGAACGTTGACCTGTCCTCAGCCCGAGGTCATCAAAGACAGCGTGACAGCCTGGTATCTCCCTCCCCCCCGGACCACACCAAGCGGACCGCGCAGACCCGCTCCACCGCACCGGCCTCCGTGGAGCGATCGGACTCGGACCCGGCAGGCTGGCCGCCTCCAAAGCATGTCCAGGTGGCGCTCACCACCTCACAACGAGCTAGCTCGGACCCGGCAGGCCGGCCGCCTCCACAGCATGTCCAGGAGGCGCTCACCAACTCACAACGAGCTAGCTCGGACCCGGCAGGCCGGCCGCCTCCACAGCATGTCCAGGAGGCGCTCACCAACTCACAACGAGCTAGCTCGGACCCGGCAGGCTGGCCGCCTCCACAGCATGTCCAGGAGGCGCTCACCAACTCACCGGCAGACGGTACGGCTGGGCAGCGGGGGCCCAGTGTAGGACATCCGTGACCCCCTGATCGCCGCCCCAGCCCCCCCCCCCCCCTGATCGCCGCCCCAGCCCCCCCCCCCCTGATCGCCGCCCAAGCCCCCCCCCTGATCGCCGCTCCAGCCTACCCCCCCTGATCGCCGTCCCAGCCCCCCTCCCCCCCCTGATCGCCGCCCCAGCCCCCCCCCCCCCCCTCTGATCGCCGCCCCAGCCCCCCCCCCCTGATCGCCGCCCAGCCCCCCCCCCCCCCTGATCGCCGCCCCAGCCCCCCCCGGATCGCCGTCCCAGCCCCCCCCCCCTTGATCGCCGCCCCAGCCACACCCCCCCCCCCTGATCGCCGCCCCAGCCGTCACCTGACTGATAACCAGCGAGCCTCACGTGACCTGGCGGCGGTACGGCGCAGTTCCCGCCCGTCTCTGGCAGCGTCTCCTGTCACCAGGAGACGACAGTGACGGGAGACGGCAGACGTACACAGCGTCTCCTGTCACTAAGAGACGACAGAGGTATACAGCGTCTCCTGTCACCAGGAGACGGCAGACGTACACAGCGTCTCCCGTCACTAAGAGACGACAGAGGTATACAGCGTCTCCTGTATCTCAAGAGACGGCAGAGGTACACAGCGTCTCCTGACTCCTCTCACCAGGAGACGACAGAGGTACACAGCGTCTCCTGTTACCAGGAGACGGCAGAGGTACACAGCGTCTCCTGTCACTAAGAGACGAAAGAGGTATACAGCGTCTCCTGTATCTCAAGAGACGGTAGAGGTACATGGCGTCTCCTGACTCCTGTAACCAGGAGACGACAGAGGTATACAGCGTATCCTGTCACCAGGAGACGGTAGAGGTACATAGCGTCACCTGACTCCTGTAACCAGGAGACGACAGAGGTATACAGCGTCTCCTGTCACCAGGAGACGACAGAGGTACACAGCGTCTCCTGTCACCAGGAGACGGCAGAGGTACATAGCGTCTCCTGACTCCTGTAACCAGGAGACGACAGAGGTATACAGCGTATCCTGTCACCAGGAGACGACAGAGGTACACAGCGTCTCCTGTCACCAGGAGACGGCAGAGGTACATGGCGTCTCCTGACTCCTGTAACCAGGAGACGACAGAGGTACATAGCGTCTCCTGTCACCAGGAGACGACAGAGGTACATAGCGTCTCCTGACTCCTGTCACCAGGAGACGGCAGAGGTACATAGCGTCTCCTGTCACCAGGAGACGGCAGAGGTACATAGCGTCTCCTGACTCCTGTCACCAGGAGACGGCAGAGGTACATAGCGTCTCCTGTCACCAGGAGACGGCAGAGGTACATAGCGTCTCCTGTCACTAAGAGACGACAGAGGTATACAGCGTCTCTTGTATCCCAGGAGACGACAGAGGTACACAGCGTCTCCTGACTCCTGTCACCAGGAGACGACAGAGGTATACAGCGTCTCTTGTATCTCAGGAGACGACAGAGGTACACAGCGTCTCCTGACTCCTGTCACCAGGAGACGACAGAGGTATACAGCGTCTCCTGTCACCAGGAGACGGCAGAGGTACATTGCGTATCCTGTCATCAGGAGACGGTAGAGGTACATAGCGTCTCCTGTCACCAGGAGACGGTAGAGGTACATATCGTCTCCTGACTCCTGTAACCAGGAGACGACGGAGGTATACAGCGTATCCTGTCACCAGGAGACGACGGAGGTATACAGCGTCTCATGTCACCAGGAGACGGTAGAGGTACATAGCGTCTCCTGTAACCAGGAGACGACGGAGGTATACAGCGTATCCTGTCACCAGGAGACGACAGAGGTATACAGCGTCTCATGTCACCAGGAGACGGCAGAGGTACATAGCGTCTCCTGTCATCAGGAGACGGTAGAGGTACATAGCGTCTCCTGACACCTGTAACCAGGAGACGACGGAGGTATACTGCGTCTCCTGTCACCAGGAGACGGCAGAGGTGCACAGCGCCACCTACCCACGAGGCCCCACTCGAGATATGGCTGCGGCACCAGGTATGCGGCGTGCAGATGATATATGGCCGCGGCACCAGGTATGCGGCGTACAGATGATATATGGCCGCGGCACCAGGTATGCGGCGTGCAGATGATATATGGCCGCGGCACCAGGTATGCGGCGTGCAGATGATATATGGCCGCGGCACCAGGTATGCGGCGTGCAGATGATATATGGCCGCGGCACCAGGTATGCGGCGTGCAGATGATATATGGCCGCGGCACCAGGTATGCGGCGTGCAGATGATATATGGCCGCGGCACCAGGTATGCGGCGTACAGATGATATATGGCCGCGGCACCGGGTATGCGGCGTACAGATGATCAGTCAGCTCAGTATGACCGCTGATCCGATGGCGATCAAGGCCAGCAAAGTCGGGCGACCGTACGGCAGCTGACCGATACGCTGTGCTCAGCCATGGCCGAGCAGTGCCACACAGAAATGATACCGATGGACATAATGGAGACATACAAGCTGTTGGTCCAAAGCAGTGGCGGATCCAGGGGGCCGTAGGGCTGAAGCCCTCTGCCTTAGAAAACGGCGCCCTTGGGCACCGCGGCGCCGAAGGCGCCGCGACGCCGTTCTTGCAAAGGATTTGCCGGCGCCGAGCGTTCTCGGGAGGCCGCCAGGGCGCCCTTGTGTCTACCGACAGCGTCGTAGCACTCTTGAAAGGCACCCTGGCACCCTCAGAAGACAGCTTGCCGCCCTCACAACGCATTATACCGCCCTCAGAAGGTACATCGCCGCCCTCGGAAGGCATTATGCCGCCCTCGGAAGGCATTATGCCGCCCTCGGAAGGCATCTTACCGCCCTCAGAGCACATACTGCCGCCATCAGAGTACAATATGCCGCCCTCGGAAGGCATCCTGCTGCCCTCAGCGCGCATTATGCTGCCCTCGGGAATGATCATGTCGCCCTCGGAAAACATTTTGCCGCCCTCGGAAGGCATTTTGCCGCCCTCAGAGTGCATTATGCCGCCTTCGGAGTTCGGAAGACGTCTTGCCACCCTCGAAAGGCATCTTGCTACCCTCGGAAGGTATCATACCACCCCCGAATGGCACCTTGCCGGCCCGAAAGCGACGTGGTGTCCCGGCGCACTCAGAATAATGGCGCCCCGACGCCTTCAGCTTCCCTCCGACGGCGACCGGGCACCCGTGACCTTCGAAACCAATAATACGCTTTTGCCCCCTCCCACCCCCCCCCCCTCCCCCCTCCCTATAGCGCCATGGATGACGCCTACGAAGAGGCCTGGACCCCCATGAAATAACCGTGACACTTTTTTAATATCCCTGGCGAGGCGTTGAAGGTGCTGACGTATTGTACCTTTCATACTCGGGGCGCCTAAAAATAGCTTGGATGAATGTCCAATGTCCATGATGTCCACACCACAGCTCCACAGAAACGTTTTCAGCGTCGGTCACCGATTTTTACGCGATTTGGTGTCAGGGTTGTGCTCGACTCAGATTTTTTAGACTGACTCGACTCTGACTCATTTACGAAGGGACTCTGACTCAACTTTGACTCAAGCGGGGAAATTATTTGTTTGAGTCAACTCAGCTTTGACTCATTTGCCTTTACGCCTGACTCAACTCTGACTCAAGCAGGATTTTGTTTTTGTTTAGTCGACTCAACTTTGACTCTTGTGAAAATTGCTTGAGTCAACTCATTTTTTACCTCAAGTTCAACTAACTTAACGACTTTGATTCAAATGTATTTTACTGCAAAAACTCAGAATATTATATCATATATGTAAAAAAAATAAAAAAATATACTCTGGATCAAGGCACATGAATGAATATTGCATCATAATCATAAATAAATATCTACTGCATCCAGCTGCATTGTAAGCTATATTCAAATATATATATTCCTAATAACAATAATACTAATAAGATGAAGAAGAAGAATAATAATAATAATTATTATTATTATTATGATTTCGCACCAGCACATGTACGCATCATTACTTTACCACTATTGTTAATTGCTATGGATTTGAATGGTCCTAAATGATAGAATGCAAATATGAAATAAGTGAGGCTTATTTGAAGCTGGTTCTTGAGGTGGACTGAAAAGTAAAACAGGTGTTAATTAAAATTGAGCTGCCAAAGCAATCAACAAGCTCAATAGTCAATACTGATAGCAGTCTAGCATGTTGTAAAACACTAACCGGTGTGCTGTATTCATGAATACTGAATAGGTGCTTACGGTTATGAGTTAAAGTAATAATTCTTGGCCTTTTGTTGGTTACACAATTTTGCTCAGTCAGATAGACACTAGACTGCAGACTGCAGAGTGCAGTAGGAACACTGCATTTAGAACACATCAGTCAATACACTATGATACGATATTGATATCTTTTGCATTAGTATAATTCAATTAAATCACACCATCCACCAGCGTTTTAAAAGGTGTGCGGTGCCACACAGACATGTAACTCCCCCACTGCCATCCCCAACCACAAAATGTAATATTTTGTAATTTGTCGCGTTCAACTTCAATACAATTCAACACATATTCCAAACTGTTGTGGCCAAGCAATGTAATGTTTTGATTGGCTGAAAGGCTGACAATGATGAACCGTCTGTTAGAAAAAGAAAGGTATAGGTATATAGGAGCTAGCGGCTCAGTCACTAGCAGTATGAAATGATGTTGAGCTAAACCTGGCTAATACATACCTATGAACTGGTTAGTGGTTACATTGATATAAAATAAATTTGTAGGATCGCTAAGATGCAGCTCAATGTAGACACTGTGATGCAGCGTTGTCATGCCACATGCCCGATCAGGATAGGATTGATTGTAGCCAATGACGTCCAAATATGAGATGAAAATGACTAGATCTAGACAAGCTGCGTTCACTTCAAAATCCTGACTGGCTGCGCCATTTAAAACTGGGATGTTTGCGGCCTCTGATTTCTGGTAAAGCACCACTAAATGTCAGAGGATTTCACTACTGATTGGCTAAGCCAAGAATATTAATCATCACTTGTCGTTAGGGCATTCCTAACACTGAAATTATGAACGTCACCTCAGACCTCATTGTATCCAAAATAATATTGATGAAGCTTGCCGGTGCCTAGCTCATCAGACTTACCACTATACTATGACTAAGTACCTGAAAGGTAATCGCTCAGAGGTCCATGCGGTTTACCCCTTAAATGCAGGGACTTCACCACAGGGCGTCAAAATTATTAGCCAGGGGGATTATCCCTCAAATTTTCCCTGACAAACAACTATAAATCAGTGTTCAGTTGTTCTAATTATGTGTTACCCCCACCCAGTGCAACAGTTTTTTGCTGACGCTTCACCCCCCCCCCCCCTACATTTTTGTTCTCAAATTTTGACAAACCATTCAATCGCTTCAGGATGTTGTGACTTATGATAACTCACAACAAAACGCTCCATAGTATCTTTCCTAAAAAAAACTTCCACCACAGCTGTGCACAAAGTTCTGCCGTGCAATGTCAACATCATCTGAATTCTACCATCCTCCTTTATAATGTGACAAAGATAATTCACATTATTACTTTTTCAATTGGCACCGACCTTAGCCGCCACTTTAAAGTTAACACTTTTACATCACTCATGCGTTTTGACTGACTTCAGAATGTTGTACTATACACTTGTTGGATTGAAACACTTTTTTTGCGCCATTATACTTAATGTCATTCGATAAGGAAGACATTGGTATTAGTTCAGTAATTCAACTCCCAAGATTATGTTGTGTAACTCCCCATACCCCCTCCCCATAACTCCTTGAATCTTGACACGTGTATATTACACATGGTTATAACTTATAATACCCTTTAAAGCCGCCCTGAAACTCGCACATAAAATGAATAAAAAGTGCGGATGGAATTTTCAAGTTAGCTAGTCTAAACAGTCATTTGGAGAAATTGCATATGTGAGTTGTGACACTCCCAGAGTAACTTGTGAGCTGCTAGTAGCTAGTGCTAGCATGTGGACCAGTATCCTTACCAATCACAGTCCTCACTCTATTCATCAACACATTTGAGGATCTATACATCAGCGCGGAAGGAAATCTGTATGATTGATACGGCCTGGATTGATATTTGTTGTCAATTCGTTGGTGTAGTGGGAGAAACGCGCTCGAACCATTTCAAACTGAGTGAACTGACATGTGATAACTGTAGGATTTCAGAGATAACAATTATGTCGGCGTTAGAAAACAAAGTCAATTGTGATCTGTTGTTGAATTAACATTCTTAAAGTACCTTAACCTCAATAAATGTGTGATGCAAACTTGTATTTCAGACATAAATGGCGCGTATGGTACATGGTTCGTATACACATTCCAGAATGTTATGTTGATATGGTTATTATTAGGTTAAATATACTGCAGTTATCATTTCTATGTACATATTTAATATTGTATTGTTTCACTTATGATAAGGAGCAGTCATCAGAGTTTGTGATGAGTTAAGTACTCTTTAAGTTATTTTTCAGACAAAAAATTGATTTATGTGGGTTTGAAAAGCACTCTAAAACATTATTTGGACCCATTTATTATTTAGTTGCTCCTATTTTTTGTTTGTTATATCAGATGTGACTTTGACTTGAAAGAGGATGAGTCGACTCAGCTTTGACTCAAGCAGCATCCAGGTGACTCAACTTTGACTCAAGCGACATCCATGCGACTTCGCTCTGACTCAACTGAAACCCCTATTTTGATTAAGCGACTCGACTCTGACTCAAGTTGAGCCCTTATTTTTTTTAAAGCGACTCGACTCTGACTCAAGTTTATTTGAGTCAGAGTTGAGTCAAATCTGACTCACCGACTCTGAGTCGAGCACAACCCTGTTTGGTGTTAAGGACTAACGTCATAACGAACCTCCTGCTTTACAAAATCAGGTCCATTTTGACTTTACTGGTCTCCTTCAAGATCAAATTCAAGGTCAAACGACGGGGAACGCTGTAGCGCCCAAAGTTACCGTCCGATCACGACAAATTGGTCTCAAACGATTCCTTGTGCCCAGTTCCAAGATGACAATAATGTTCAGAGTTGTACCCCGTGACCTTCAAGGTCAATCCCCGTGACCTTTAATGTCAAATTCAGGGTCAAAGGACGGGATTTCCCCCCGTCCTTTCCATTTCCAGAATGACAAGCATTCTTAGAGTTGTGCCCCGTGACTTTCAAGTTAGCGCCCAAAGTTGGGCGCTACAGCGTTTCCAGTCCTTTGACCTTGAAGGTCACGGGGAACAAATTTACTCTACTTGTCAACCTGGAAATGGGCACGGGGCATCGTTTTGAGACCATTTGTGTTGCAATCGGACGCAAACTTTGGGGGCTACAGCGTCCCCTGTCCTTTGACATTGAATTTGATATTGGAGGAGACCTGAAGGTCAAAATGGACCTGATTCTGGGAAACGGGAGGTTCAATTTTATCTTGAGACCAAATGTCGTAAAAATCGGTGACGACGCTGAAAACGTTTTATAATCCCCTTGGATTGGCGAGACCCAATAAGAACGACTCAACTGTCGTAATACAAGACTTTGCTCCTTGTTTATCCACGTATGCAACTTAGTTTCCCGATTTTGCGACAATATATTTTTTTGCTTCTCCGGGGTACATGTAGTTAGCCCGGATAATAAAAAAAAAATCATGCAAATCTTGTGAATCATGTGAATCTACGAATACGTAGATCCGCAGTCGGACCTTCAATCATGCCACCAGACTTTCGAAAGGGTCCCGCGCCCCGCTGGGGTATTCAGCCGAACTGGGGGGCATATACTGCCACCTCGTCATCTTCCGAACCAATAACCGCAGCGAGACGCGCAAGGGAGCAATCGAAATCTCTCAATGAGACGCTCGTAAAACATACGTTAAATGTTCAAAACAAGGTCACATGTCAGGTCACGGTCAGGTGAAATGTCAAAATCGAGGTATTTGGGTTGATTTGCTATACTTTCCATGTAAAGCCTTATATTGCGACTATTATGGCACAAAGTGCTGTCGCCTCTCAGAGGCATACTACATCTTCCGCATAAGGGAAATTGAGATTGTAAGCATAGGTCAAGCCGTCAAGGCAGGTCAGAAAATATAGCTATTGGCGAAAGGTCTACGAAAGTCATGCGTTTTATGGGTTATTTTACACGTATAATTTGATAGTAGTAGCCAATGTTACACCCTGACCCCAAATAATGGCCCTTAGGCGAAGTTCCAGGTCAAGGTCAGGTTGCATAGGGTCAAAATTTGAAATTGATTAATATACATAAAAAGCCATGCTTCTAGACCAGTTATGTCTAATAAATGCAGTGGTGGCATTTATTTGCCTGTATCTGGTAATTAAAAGCCATAAAATACAATTTCAACAAATTACGTCATGAGTTAATCATACTTGGGAGCCATAAGAAGTCAGTCAAAAATACAGATTTTACTTTGAAATTTCGTGTGGGTATCGTGCATACTTGGTTATCCAATATATATTCCGTTTGTTATATCTTTGAAAATTTAGATTTGTGGCATTTTTCCTAAACAAATAAGTTTTTTTTGGGGGGGGGGGAGGGTGGTCAAAAACTAACAAAACTGCAAATCCGAGATAGCCATTTTGAAGAGAAAAAAAAAACAATTTTCTTTCATTCGACGTTTTTGTTTGCAATTTGCTTTAAAACTCGATTTTCTACGCTTTTTCAAAACATTTGTCGTTTTTCCCAAAAATGGCATGACTTAACGTCACTAAAACGTCATTATCTCCCAAACTACTTCACTAATTTGAATGACATCAGTTGGGAAAACTACGGGGAGGCGATCTAAAAATTAAACGATACAAAATTAAGTCGTGACGTCATCGAAGTTGACGGGTGACCCTTATAAGGAGATCAAATCTAAAAAATGACTGTTTCCTGACATTCACGCCTTCAAACACCTCCCCTCAAAATCATGCCTTCAAACACCTCCACTCAAAAAATGTCCATCACCCCCGGATTTGTTTTTTCTCGGTTGAAACTGCACGAATCGCGCCATCGTATTTTCTTGCACTTGTAAGTTGTATGCTCAGATCCCTACTTTGGCAGATATGGCCAAAGTAAGGGTCGGCGATCTCAATTTCGGCACTCGCAGCAGCCTCAGCGATTTAATTTTGATTCGCCACCTGACTTCACGATCTAAAATTGGATTAGCCGGCTGACTACCGATCTAAAAATGTATTTCACGCTGTGGTCGTTGCGTCGCGGAATCAATATTTAGATCGCTATTTACAGTGGAATAGGGGTAATTGCCGAATCTGGTCACATTTATTATTCCGATATATTGATGACAACATGTTCTCAAACACTTTTTAACCTCCTAGTATGAGTGTGTTGCTCCGAATTGGCCTAATGACATAGGCCTCACAGTTTGATACTGCATGTATGCCCAAATATGGGCATAACAAAATCTAACAAATTTATTGATCAATTTTGTATCGCCTCTCGGTAGTTTGCCCAACTGACATGTTGAGAGAAGACGTAAAATGGATGCAACATAAGGTACGGAACGTTTCACGTCAATATCTATCATAGTTCTCAAGATATTGAGAAAATCTGATTCTGCCCCCTGTCCCCAGTTATGACCTACCAGTCTAGACCAGTTATGTCTAATAAATGCAGTGGTGGCATTTATTTGCCTGTATCTGGTAATTAAAAGCCATAAAATACAATTTCAACAAATTACGTCATGAGTTAATCATACTTGGGAGCCATAAGAAGTCAGTCAAAAATACAGATTTTACTTTGAAATTTCGTGTGGGTATCGTGCATACTTGGTTATCCAATATATATTAAGTTTGTTATATCTTTGAAAATTTAGATTTGTGGCATTTTTCCTAAACAAATAAGTTTTTTTTTGGGGGGGAGGGTGGTCAAAAACTAACAAAACTGCAAATCCGAGATAGACATTTTAAAGAAAAAAATGAAATTTCTTTCATCCGACGTTTTTGTTTGCAATTTGCTTTAAAACTCGATTTTCTACGCTTTTTCAAAACATTTGTCGTTTTTCCCAAAAATGGCATGACTTAACGTCACTAAAACGTCATCTCCCAAACTACTTCACTAATTTGAATGACATCAGTGGACAAAACTACTAAAACTAATCCTGGATCCGCCACTGGTCCAAAGGTCCATTGCATGCTTGTCAAATACATAACACTATAGGGCAAACGTTTAAATGCTTACTAGGTAAAAATTATGATTGATGAGGCATTGTAATTTTGCCTCCTAGCAGCAGTATATATAATATTTCACTAGGCATTGCCTGTCTATCGTTTCACGCCGATCTCAAAACACTTGAGTGAACACAATGAACCATGTGTTCGAACATATTAACAGGGTAACCCGTTTAAAATATATGGAGTCTTCAAACAAGCGGATCTTGTTTGAAGTGGATCTTGTTTGAAGTGGATCTTGTTTGAAGTGGATCTTGTTTGAAGTGGATCTTGTTTGAAGTGGATCTTGTTTGAAGTGGATCTTGTTTGAAGTGGATCTTGTTTGAAGTGGATCTTATGGTTTGTGCCAATACCAGAGCATAAGCAATAAGTTCATGCTCTTAGGAAGAATAATTAATGTTCACCCTTAGGGTGGACATTAATGATTAAATGCGGGGAAACGTGACATACAAACATTTAGGTCCAGAAAAATATCGATTAGTCCTATTCAACAGTCCGACAAGCAAAAAGAGTACACAAATATAACAATTCGTCCCATAAATATAAGAACAAAACTTTCAGTACATAAACAAAATTAAGCATTATAATATCTGCATTTTGACACAATCTAAATATTTCGAAATGAGCTGATGAGTTGAAATGAAAACCAAGTTGAAATGAGGTAAGTTTCCAAATTACACACATTGTGTTTTGTTCATGTATTTTTTCACCCAGCAATCGCTGACGGGTTCTGGGGGGGGGGGGGGGGGTAGCAAAAGAGGACTTTTACGGAGATGGGCGGATCACGGGCAGTCGGTAAGCCAAAAAGTGACATCTAAAGCGGATTCTGAACGCTTTTCTGCCACGCTGATTTTCAATAAAGATGTCGCCAACATCGCGGAGCCAATATACCTCACTTGCGCGGCCCCAGTTACAACAAAATTTGTACGATTTGTCATACAGCGAAAACGCAAAAGTCCGCAAAGAATTACTGGCGTCATTTGTCATTTCTTTCTGTAGAGAAGGACCAATTTCCAAAATTTCTGTAGAGTAGAACCTAACATAATGAAGAAATTTGGTAGCAGAAATATACAGTTACAGTGAAAGAAACCTAGGTAAGAAGATTGCCTCCCACCAACGGCTATTCTAGACGTATCAAGAACCAATTACAAAGTGCAATTCTCAACCAACCCACAAATGCCGAAGCATACGCCATAGTCTGGACATGTATGTGCGGTGTAGCCGTAGTGGCGCCGAATACTGACCACAAGAACGCCGGCGCGGGTGATGTAGGTCTCAGCCGTGTCCGGGTCGTCCTCCTCCAGACAGAGCCGTGCGATCTTGACGTACGTCTGCAGCCGGTACTCGGCAGAGTACTGCTTCTGGCCGGTCTCCAGCGGAATGGCCGTCAGCACCTTGGCCGCCTCCCGCCAGCGCTGCTGACGCTCGTACACCCCGGCCAGGTGCTGCCGCACCGTGGCCAGCTGCAGACACAGAGACACACAGACACAGGGCCGGGGGCAGGGTCAGGGTCAGGTCACGGCCGACACACCCCGGCCAGGTGCTGCCGCACCGTGGCCAGCTGCAGACACACAGACACACAGACACACAGACACAGGGCCGGGGGCAGGGTCAGGTCACGGCCGACACACCCCGGCCAGGTGCTGCCGCACTGTGGCCAGCTGCAGACACACAGACACAGGGCCGGGGGCAGGGTCAGGTCACGGCCGACACACCCCGGCCAGGTGCTGCCGCACCGTGGCTAGCTGCAGACACACAGACACACAAAACAGGGCCGGGGGCAGCGTCAGGTCACGGCCGACACACCCCGGCCAGGTGCTGCCGCACTGTGGCCAGCTGCAGACACACAGACACAGGGCCGGGGGCAGGGTCAGGTCACGGCCGACACACCCCGGCCAGGTGCTGCCGCACTGTGGCCAGCTGCAGACACACAGACACAGGGCCGGGGCAGGGTCAGGTCACGGCCGACACACCCCGGCCAGGTGCTGCCGCACCGTGGCCAGCTGCAGACACACAGACACACAAAACAGGGCCGGGGTCAGGGTCAGGTCACGGCCGACACACCCCGGCCAGGTGCTGCCGCACCGTGGCCAGCTGCAGACACAGACACACAGACACAGGCCTGGGCCGGGGGAGGTTACGGCCATCCAGTCTCCCAAGATACACTTAACTCCCATCTGTTTTTCGCTACAAAAACCCGGCGTCCCTAATATTCACAGCCACCCGCATTGTCCCATCTGCCCAGCCGAACGGCTGCCTGAGCCCGTCTCTCACCTGCTCCTCGAATGAGATTGCGCGCGGCTGGACCGTCTCCTGAGACCCTGTCCCTCACCTGCTCCTCGAATGAGATTGCGCGCGGCTGGACCGTCTCCTGAGACCCTGCCCCTCACCTGCTCCTCGAATGAGATGGCGCGCGGCTGGACCATCTCCTGAGCTGTCCCTCACCTGCTCCTCGAATGAGATGGCGCGCGGCTGGACCGTCTCCTGAGACCCTGTCCCTCACCTGCTCCTCGAATGAGATGGCGCGCGGCTGGACCGTCTCCTGAACTGTCCCTCACCTGCTCCTCGAATGAGAAGGCGCGCGGCTGAACCGTCTCCTGAGACCCTGTCCCTCACCTGCTCCTCGAATGAGATGGCGCGCGGCTGGACCGTCTCCAGGACGAACAGCGCCACCTGCTGGGCGGTGGTGTCCGGCAGACGGAGCATGTGCGAGGAGAGCTCGCTCAGCAGCTGCCGCGAGATCACCAGGCTGACGTTCTCGTTCACCACATGACGCACAAACAGCCGCACGCCCTCCAGCATCTCCTGCTCCTGACAGGCGAAAATGGCGTCCAGCAGAGAGGAGTACCTGACAAGAGGCCGGACCGGTCAGACGTGCGGCGGCGCGGGGTGAGGCGTGCAGCGGCGCCGGGGAGCAATCTGGCACAGTGGTAAGTTACTTGCTTTCTGTGCCGGGGACCGGGGTTCAAATCCCCCGGCGGGCCTCTGAAAAAGTCGTCCCGGCCCCCATATCTCTCGGAACAGGGTGATAGTTCCAATTAGCGTCTCTGTCCCAAGAGGATATGGTATTTGGTCCACAAACCAAAACCAAACCAGCGGGAATGGCGGGAATAACGAACTGGGAATGGCTAGTTTTTACCCCTCTAAGCTGCCTAAATTGCTTAAACCAAACAAAAAAGGCTGCAATATGGCTTCGGAAACGATGACTGCAGACAGGACGGACATTTGAGCTCAGTAAGGTTAAATGCACCCAAACTAAACAACAGCAAATACCTACTGGGGATGTCAGTGCTTGCCTTATGCTTGGGCATCTGGCCACAAGCATCGCCAAAGTCAGCCACTTAAGTAGGCATCTGTGGTGAAATTTATGTTAATGAAGCTGAAATAATGGCTCCCATGCCTAATTATTGCCAGGCCCAGCTGGCAGCTTCTCTGCTAACCTTCCACCTTCTCTACCCAAGGCACCTACCAGTCACAGCCACTCACTTGCAAAGGTTAGCAGAGTCCAGCGGATGAACAAACAGTGAATGAACAAAATGAACAAACAAACAATATAACTTTGGGAGCATGAAGCAGTTTAAGATTAATGGACCCAATTCTCACTAGGCAGGCTAATTAGAGGCAGACACCCTGCCACACTAGAGACACAGCTAGTGTCACACTCCTCATGCCATACATGTACAACACAGAACGTGTACCTGGTCACCAGCTCTTTGTGAGACTCTGCACTGCCGGCCAGTTCCATCAGCTTCAGCTTCACTGTGTTGGTGGACATTATGGCAACAGTTCAAGGCTGTCCTGTGACTGCCCTGTATTCAACTGGAAAAGCAAGGCATAAAGCTCAAGTACAATGAGGCATAGCATCTATCAACCCTCCCCCCACACACACACATACACACACACACACACATACACTTTACCCCAGGTGTACTCTCAAACTAAGTGTAGCTGAATCTCACCCCAAACTATTTTATCAAGTTCAGTCAAAACTTGATCATATTTTATTGACAACACAGAGATAACTCAAGTGATAGCATTTCACTTTCAGACTACTTGCTTGTTTCCTCACCTCATCTCACCTCATACCCTTAGGGGTGCACTCAGTTGTGCAACAATATTCTCAGAAACGTTATTGTGAGATAATGACAATTTTCAAACATTTTCAGAGTGTCCCAATATGGGATGTCCCAAGGTTTGCAGGTGTCCAAATATGGACTAATGACACATTACCATACCAATATTATCAAATTAGTCATACAAATAAATGGCTGCATAAGGTGAAAAGTAGCCAGAATTCAACTTAGCCACTACACAAAGTGCTGAAAATGTTTTTACAAATTATTGTAACCCAGACAAACATAGCGTTAACAACTGTAATGCTTACATGCCAAAACACTGACCTTTTTATGCTATTGGCATTATTTAGTGTATAAGTATCATCTTTTGTATCATCTATTACCAATAGCATGAAGCACGAAGTGTCTTGAAGTGCCTGTCATCCAGTATGCAAAACGTGGCAGGAACATCAACAAGATATTTAGGGCAGCCCAAATCCTGCCCCAAATGGGACAGCAAGCTCCCCATTTGGGGAGCGACCTGGCCTGGGTGGGGAGCGAGCTGGCCGGGGTGTGTCGGCCGTGACAAACATTTTTTGTTTTCCCCCAAGGAGGAAATTTCGGTCCTCGGTCAGCAAATACTGTTGACCGGGAGGGGGGGGGGGGGGGGGGTCGGGTATTCACGATCACGTTTGATCTGGTATGGATTAACTTTTTTCAGCCAAAAGCTTTTGACCGGGGGCGGTGCAGTCTGTCGTAATCACGATCACGTTTTATCTAGTGTGAATCAGTAAATTGTTACTTCTTCCCCAACAAGTCGAAAGCTGCCCCAAAATTCCCAAAGCTGCCCCTAAATTTAAAATTATGCCCCTAAATTTAAAAGCTTCCCCAAAATTTCCAAACATGCCTCCAAATTTTCAAAAGCTGACCCCAAATTTTCAAAAGCTGACCCAATTTCAATGTGTTTGTGCGAACCGTGACCAGACGAGATCTCGTCGAAACTTGCCACGTTTCGCATACTGGCCTGCCATTATGGTTATTGGCTGTTAACACTACCTGATAGTAATTGTAATGTTTACCAAGGAATATTGGGTATTAGTTCAGTAATTCACCTCCCCAGTCTATGGTGTTCTTGAGGTCCCTAATAGAAGAAGAGTAGTCAACTGATAGTAAGTACTACAGGTATTACTGGTACCAAAGTGTACCAGTAATACCTGTGGCGAGCTGAGACGTGGTATGACGCCCGTTTTCGGCCTTGCTGTATGAAGCTGTGAAGTCGATTCATGAACTGTGTTTTTCGTCAGCCAGTAGCTTGGAGTCTTTTCTCTTATGGGCCGCGCGGAGAAGCCGTGTGAGTAAATAATTTTCTTAAAAACGTTCTTCGAGTCTTGCATGTTTTATGATAATTGTGTTCCAAAATTTGCCTGAAGAGTCTAATTGGAAACAAGTTTGAGATTGCACGTGATCTTGTGTAAATATCTTCCTCCCCGCGAGGACTGCTGAATTGAGGCGACGCTAGCGTCATCTATTGGCAAGATTTTCGTTAATACGCTACGCATCAAGTATGAAGTATATCAAGTATATGCAAAATATTGAATAGTGAATTGACAGTGAATACTGAATAGTGAATAGTGATTGATAATATTTGAATTATACTTTTATAGTTGAATTATCAAGTTTATCTGTGCATCCATCCGGCAAAAACAAAACAATATCAATTACATGCAATTGAAAGGAGTATGGAAGATGAATCAGATACCTCAATCAGTGGATATGACCCAACAGATGATATGTGGGTTGTTGCAAACAGATCGAAAAAGAGATGCAAAGCAAGGGAACAAAATGATCTTGGTACACGGTCTCGCACACGTCCTAGCGAAGAGGTAAGCGACTTAACAGGTAGCAACTCTGCTATTTGCGAAGGGGGACCAGCTAAGTCTTGTGGCAACTGTGTGACTGACCATGACAATGGGGTCCAATGTGACAAATGCTCTAAATGGTTCCACACACAATGCCAGGGGGTCTCCGCCCCAGCCTTTAGAGCCCTGGAGAAACACAAGGAGCTCTCATGGTTCTGTGCAGACTGCAAACAAACTGTATCCAATCCAAAGGTAGAACAGTCCACGTCACTTGAGGAAATAGAGCAGCTGAAAAAGGCACTAGAAGATCAAGCTGGCTGCCTCCGCCAAGTTGCTGAGAAGCAAAAAAGCATGGCAGAGGTCATGGAGCAAGACCACAGACAACTGGAAAAGGCTGTGCAGGACCAAAACAGGCAGCTGGTCAAGACAGTCCAAGCACAGACAGAACAACAAAACTCTCAGGCAAGCCTGATTAAGGGATCCTATGCGGAGGTGGTGAAAACACTGAACTCCAAGATTGATGCCATCCCTAGGGAAGTCAGTACAGGTACATCAACACAGCAAGTGACGGGAATGCTGGATGACTACATGGAAAAGGACAAGCGGAAGAGGAATGTGGTAGTCTACAACCTCCCAGAGAGCAATGAAACAACCCACGCAGAAGCTGTGAAAAGAGACGTCAAGGCATTCACAGACCTGGTCCAAGGGGAAATGAAGATGAAAGTACAAGTCACCAAATGTTACCGAGCTGGGAAACCAACCCCAGGGAAAACTCAACTACTGATTGTATCACTGACAGATGAAGAAATCAAATGGGACATACTCAGGCAAGCACCACTGCTAAGGAACTCCAATGCATTTTCAATGGTTTACATCAACCCGGACCAAACGCAGGGGGAGAGAGAAGCAGGGAAAAGGTTGCGTGAAGAGCTCAAGAGGCGTCGGGGGCAGGGGGAGGTTAATATCATGATCAGACAAGGCAGAGTGGTGGAAAGACAGGTCCTCGGGGCGCCCTTGACAACGGGCAATGCAGACCAGCGACCAACAGCAGCAGCGGCTCCTGCATCAATGGGTGTAGCAGAGCGCCCGGCTCCAAACGACGAGCAGGGAAGGCGAACCCGGCAGCAGGAAGAGGATGGGTCTGAAGGACCTGGCGCAGGCTCCACCAGGCGGAGAGCCGGGGCAAACAGAGAGCAACAGTCCAGCGCAGGTGCACGCCAGGCGGAGAGGGAAACCACTGCCCAAGCTCAGGATACGGATGCAGACACCAGGCAAGCTACTGACGAGCCAACCATAAGGGAAGCAACACCACCATCACCAGGTCCCCCTAGGGCTCAGCGGGCCTGACTGCAGCAGACAACAAGGAAAGAAGGCAAGCTGAAGGTTATGTACACCAACGCCTATCATTTTTTAAATAAGCGTGACGACCTGTGCATGATGATAGCAGACGATGAACCTGACCTGATATGTATAACTGAAGTTATCCCAAAAGCCCAGATTTTCCCCATTGACCCCGCACTAATCGCCATCCCAAACTTCACGGTCTATACGAACTTCAACCTGGGACCAGAGAGACTCGGAGCTAGCGGAAAACGCGGAATCGCGGTCTACGTCTCAAGCAAACTGTCGGCGATGGAGCACGCAGCCGAAGTCGTCTTCGCTGAGCAGATATGGGTGCGTATCAGACTGGAAGGAGGTGATTCACTGCTGCTTGGGTGCATCTACCGGAGCCCAGCGTCAACACCGGATGAGAGTATGCAGCTGTGCAGACTACTGGATGAAATATCGGACGCGCGCCCATCCCACCTGCTGATAGTTGGAGACTTCAACTACGGGGAAATCGACTGGAATAATAGTATCTGCACGGCACCCCATCGCATCCCGCCCACACATTCCTCCAGGCAATCATGGACAGTTTTCTGTTCCAACACGTGAGATCCCCTACGAGGTTCCGACACGGCTACAATCCACATATCCTGGATCTGATCCTTACCAATGAGGAAAACATGGTACAGGAACTGCAGAGTCTGCCGGGGATCGGAAACAGTGACCACGTGGTACTGCAATTCAACCTCACGTGTTACGCCACTCAAACCATGAGTAAGACCAAAAAGTTTGCACTGAACAAAGGAAACTATAGGAGAATGGCGGACCTGCTGGAAGAAATAGACTGGGAGCAGGTTCAAGACGCCACAGTGGATGCACACTATAATTTCTTCCGTCAACACCTCGAGGCAACCATGACGCAATGTATGCCCAAATACACGATGGGAAGGAAGCGTAGGAACATCTATGTGAACGTAGAGGCCATGACCCTGAAGAAGAAGAAGCAGAAACTGTGGAAGAAGTACACCCGAACCCAAGGCGCCCCTGACCACCGGGCGTATGCCAAAGTGAAGAACGAACTCCGCAGCCTCACGAGGAAGTTGAGAAAGGAATTTGAACAGAATCTGGCGGTAAACATCAAACAGAACCCCAAGGCCTTCTGGCAATACGCAAACACAAGGACGACAACAAGATCAGGCATAAGCGACCTCAAGTTCCAAGATGGCTCAGACGAGATGGCAGTGACCGATCTCGATAAGGCAGAAGTGTTAGGGGAATTTTTCTCAAGCGTCTTCACCAGAGAAAATATCATCAACATTCCGGGTCTCCAAACACGGTGGGAGGGCGCGCTTCTGGAGAATGTGGACGTGACGCCGGCGCAGGTAGAGAGCAAGCTGCGTAATCTGCGCCCGACATCCTCTCCTGGACCGGACGGAATTCCCCCGAAGGTGCTGCGTGAACTTGCTTCACCTCTGAGTCGGCCACTCTCCGACATCATCAGGAAGTCCCTGGATGAAAGCAAAGTACCAGAAGACTGGAAAGAGGGAGAAGTTGTGCCTATCTTCAAGAAGGGGGCAAAAGAAGAGCCGTCCAACTATCGACCGGTGAGCCTAACATCAGTACTGTCTAAAGTCTGTGAGACACTCATCAGGGACCAGATCATGGCATACGTGACCGAGAGTGGACAGCTGAACGACCACCAGTACGGCTTCCGCCCCAAGAGATCCTGCATCTCACAGCTGCTCGCGACACTCGATGATTGGACCAAAGAGATCGAAGAGGGCCGTTCAGTTGATGTAGCCTACCTCGACTACCAGAAAGCGTTCGATTCGGTACCCCATCGCCGTCTGCTAAGGAAGCTTAAGGACATGGGGATTGGCGGGAAGTTGTTGCGCTGGATCGAGGCGTTCCTCACGGGTCGGAGACAGAGAGTGGCGATCAGAGACAGCAGGTCCAGCTGGGCGCCAGTGCTGAGTGGCATACCACAGGGATCAGTACTGGGCCCAACACTCTTCCTGCTCTTCATCAACGACCTCCCCGGACACGTCAACAGCGGCATCAAGCTATTTGCGGACGACACCAAAATTTACGGAAGCGTCCAGTAACGGAGTGGGCATGACCAGCTTCAGCAGGACCTCGACGCAGTCGGCAAATGGTCTGGAGTGTGGCAGATGCCATTTAACATGACCAAGTGCAAGACGATGCATCTCGGACCGAGGAGCGTTCGCCAAACCTACTCCATGTTTGGAGGCCAGTTGGATCAAGTGGAGGACGAGAAGGACTTGGGAGTCGTCGTGGACACCTCGCTGAAGTTCCGTAAGCAGGCGGCGGCGGCGATCGCAAAGGCAAACCGAGTCCTCGAGACAATCCGGCGCTCGTTTGAGCACATCAACCAGCAGACGCTCCCGCTGCTCTTTAAGACCCTGGTCAGACCACTGCTCGAAAATGGGAACGCTGTCTGGGGCCCGTTCAACGCTGAAGATGTACGACTGGTGGAACGAATACAACAGAGGGCGACCAAGCTGGTTCGACCAATCAGACTGCTTCCGTACGAGGACCGGCTGAGAGCACTGCGCCTGCCGTCTCTGCAGTACAGAAGACGGCGCGGCGACCTCATTCTGATCCACCAGCTGATGAACGGCCGCATCAAACTCGATAAGCAGAAGTTCTTCCAGGACCCGCCATCGGCAATCACACGAGGACACTCCCTGAAGGTTGCCAAACCGCAAGCGCAGACCAGAGTGAGACGGAACTTCTGGTCTATCAGAGCAGTGAGCGACTGGAACACACTTCGGGAACACATCGTTTCATCAGCCACGACAAACCTCTTCAAGAACCGCCTGGACCACTACTGGGCGGACATCATGTATGATGCGCCAGGATAGGCGACAAAACACTGAAGCCAAATATGGTCAAGGAAAGCATACCCTTTTGAATTATCCACTGAGGCATAGAAACAATCAAGAGATGTAAAGAGCGGGCAAGACAGGCATCTAGTCCTCCTTATAGTCCTGTACTATAAGTACAAGTAAGTAAGTACAAGTTACAGTAGTTTACCCTTGGTTGAGGTCAGGCCAGGGTGTTAATTGCCAGGTAAGGTATGATTGGCGATCCACTAGCCGATCACATCAGAATATCACACTTTCATGCTAATAGTGGGGTAGGTATGCATACCTGACACTGACTGAGACATGCCAGAGGCCTGTTCACTGGGTCTGCGGCTGCAGCGGCTCCTGCAGCCAAAAAGGGCTGAGCTTAATCATCAGCCAATCACGAAAGAGCAGATCCGGGAGGAGAGTACTCTCTGCAGCTCCTGCGGTTACTCGGGAGCAGCCGCAAAAGAACTTCAACATAAATGGTGTGCATCCGACAAAGGTTGCACACTGTTTTGTGGATATCGCAGCTCACTGGCGGTTGTTTGACCAAAAATGACAACTCATAGTGACTTGTAGATATTAATGTAGTTGAGTGGTTTTGAAAACATTGAGGGTTTTCATGAAATTGCCTATTTGTTGTGAATGCTACACACACCATTTATTGGACACCATCAGCGGCCGCAAAAGTGTTCAAACTTGTTCAAATTAAGCCCCACCTCCTGGCCGCGGAAGCCGCAGACCCTGTGAACAGGCCTCTGGAATCATGAGCTTGATGAGAGCAGGTATTACAGGCCTTGATGCCTGATGACAATCCTGATTACTGTAAGGTAAGGTATCAGCCAAACATGATTAGCATCAGGGCACTACCTGGTATATAAGGTACAGTGCCCTGATGATACTGATGTTTGGCTGATACCTTACCTTACGGTAATCAGGATTGTTTAGGCCTCAAGGCCTGTAATACCTGCTCTCATCGAGCTCATGACTATAACATGACTATACACTTCATGAATCATAACTATACACATTCTATATTATATTCATATACCTACACCACCAATAGCATGACATGAAGTCTGACATTTTGACGACCGGCGATTCAGATTGGACCTTTACCCCAAACGAGCACTAGCACATGCCTCATGACAGTGAAAATCAAACCGGCATCTCAACCTATCAAATTATTGTATCAACGAAATCACCTACCCTTGGAAGGCTGAAGTTTATGCTTCTTTATTTTAAGGGCGAAAGGGTACGCGGAAAACAGCCCCGACAAACCAAAATACTGCTCACAAACAGTGCCTTGCTCACTAACAAGCCCACACCCAGGGTAATAGAACAACGGGTAGAACAGTAAGGAATTTAACGCCCAAATGAATTAGACAAGATATAATTTGTATCGTAATTGTTTTGTCTATTATAAATTAAAGGTATTGTTTGCTAACAATAACTTCTATTTCCATATATTACATCTTTATTTATTGAATTAAACGCCAGCAAATATACGAAGTAGTAGTCAAAGTAGTGTATTTGCAGTACATGTAGTAGCATTTGGAAGCGATCATATTAAATTCTACTACGAAGTAGTAGTCGAAGTAGTGTATATTTCAGTACTGTAGTAGTATTTGGAAGCGATCAGCGGTCGTTCGGACATTTTTTAACCCCCAAGCCCATTTTACCCGTTTACGCCCAGAATATCGAAAAATGATAAATAAAAACGTTGTAGATAAGACTTGTAGCTATCTGTTCCAGAAGTCAGATTTAAAATATGTACCATAGGTTACGAGCCAGTCTCGTCTGAAAATCATCGATTTAACATGGGAACCCTATTGTGTAGTAGGTTTTTAACGCCCAAACGCCCGAGTGCTGCCAACCATTACTGGTGGGGGCTGCCCACACCAAGGCTATATAACAGAAATAACAAACGACGCATCTCAAACTAGCTCACATTCACATTCATATTTTGAAACACATTCGCGGACTATTAGGATTTCCATGAAAATTGGCACACAGGTAGAACATAACCTCCTTATTACGCTCGTAAAATCTTAGAGTCGCACATTCAAAATCAAAGGATTTGGAGCAGGTCAGATAGGCTTAAAGTCATACAACGGACAATTTCGATTTGCATATAAATTGGCACACAGGTGGAGCATGGCCTTATCACGCTCATAAAATCTTAAGAGTCGCACATTCAAAATCAAAGGATTTAGAGCAGGTCATAGGTCTAAGGTCACACAGCTCGAACTATTCCGATTTTCATCAAAATTGGCCAAAGGTAGAGCATGACCTCCAGGCACGTAGCCAGGATTTCGTCCAGGGAGGGGCGGCGCCTCGAAAGGGCCCCTTCCCGAGCGTTGAAAGGGCCCCTTCCCAAGCGTTGAAAGGCCCCCCCCCCCCACAAAAAAACGCATGAAAAGGCACGTTACAAGGCTGGAAAATGCAGTATGGCAGGTATGGCATGGGCCATACCAACGTTTAGGAGCTGGAGTTAGCAAACTGCCACATCAACTTTGAAACCAGCGACACGAATTTGGAATCAGCTATACCAACTTGGAATATATTTTTAAGCTCAAGACCTGGAACTCTTAAACAAATTGCGCCGCGGAGCGGCGCGAAATTTTTTAGTTTTATGCCCTGGGTTGCTTTCTCATCAATGCGTCGCATTGCGTATGGTGCGGACCTCTAAAATTGCTATATTGTGCGTTTAAAAGTGCGGGGAAAAGGTGCTAAAGTGAACTATTTTGCCCAATAATATAGGAAAGTAGCAACATAACACATAATGCGCCGACAAACTGATCGATTTTTTTCTCCTAACACTCATATAATTGAATTTGTAGTTAAATTGTGCTGCGGAGCGGCGCGAAAATTTTGAGTGTTATTCCCTGTACAACTGTATTCTTACTGTTGAAAGGCCCAAGGTCCCTTCAGATCGTCTAGGGGCCCCTCTGACCTGTTCAGGGACTCATCTGGGATCCGCGAAGCGAAAAGACATGATATGGAGTGGGTGATATATATATATATATATATATATATATATATATATATATATATATATATATATATATATATATATATATATATATATATATATATATATATATATATATATATATATATATATATATATATATATATATATATATATATATATATATATATATATGTAATACAAAGAGGGCTTACTCTACAGGAAAAAATAAAATCAGGTATTTCGGGTATATTGTAGCACCCTGACGAAGGTGTTACAATATACCTGAAAGCTCCGCTTTTAATATTTGTATTGTGGAGTAAGTCCTCTTTGTATTTAATCTTCATCTGGGATCTCTACGTGCTTTGACCCTTCCGGTCTCACCAGAGACTCCTCTGACCTTCCAAGAAGCCCCTCTTGTGTGTCAAGGGGCCCATTCGGCCTGTTCAGAGGTCCTTCCGACCTGGCCAGGGACTGCACTGGCTGCTTTGTCGCCCTGCCGACATGCTCAGGGACAGGGGCGGCGGATTGCGGGGCGCAGGGTACCCAAAATCCCCCCTCAAATGAAAATCCTGGGGAGGGGAAGGGTCATGTTGCCCCCAGATTGAGCAGGCTAAAATCTGGGGTGGCAAAACTACCCTTTGCCCCCCAGGATTTTCGACGGGAGAATTTTGGTTACCCTGCCCCCGCAATCCGCCGCCCCTGCTCAGAGGCCCCTCCGACCTGCCCAGGGGCCCCTCCAGTCTAGCTAGGAACTCATCCAGCATGTTCAAGGGGCATTCCGACCGGCCCAGTGACCCTTTCGGTCTAGCCAGGGGCCCCCTCTGACTTGCCCAGGAGCCCCTCCGATCGGCCCAGCGACTCTTCTGGTCGGCCTACGCTGGCTTCTTTGTCGCCCTGCCAACATGCTCAAGGGGCCCTCCGACCTGCCCTGGAGCCCCTCCGTGCTGGCCAGGGGCCACTTCGGCATGTTCAGGGGCCCTTCTCACCCGCCCAGTGGTCCTTTCGGTCTGGTCAGGGGCCCCTCCGATCTGCGCAGGGGCCCTTTTAACTTTCCAGGGGCCCTCTGGTCTCTCCAGGGGCCCTTTAACATTCTAAGGGCCCTTCCGACCTAGCAAGGGACTGCGCTGGCTGCTTTGTCGCCTTGCGACATTCTCCGAGGGCCCTCCGACCTGCACTGGGGCCCCTCCGTGCTGGCTAGGGGCTCATTCGGCATGTTTAGGGGCCCTTCTGACCCACCTAGGGGCCCTTTCGGTCTGGTTAGGGCCCTCTGACCTGCACAGGGGCCCTCTGGTCTGTCCAGGGGCCCTCCAACCTGATCAGGGGCCCTTATGACCTGGCAAAGGACTGCGCTGGCCGCTTTGTCCCCCTGTCGACATGCTCAGGGGCCTCTCAACCTGCCCTGGGGCCCCTCTGTGCTGGCTAGGGGCCCATTCGACGTGCTCAGGGGGCCCTCTGACCCGCTCAGGGGCCCTTTCGGTCTGGCCAGGGGCCCCTCTGACATGCACAGGGCTCTTTTGAACGTCCAAGGGGCCCTCTGCTCTTTCAGAGAGGGCCCTGATGGCCCTAAAGGGCCTCTGAAGTCCTCTAAACTCTCTGAAGACCACGCTTCGTGTAGTAAACAGCCTATGATACTGCGCTTCGCGCGGTCTCGTCGGCCCTTTTCGGCGCGCTGCGCGCGCCGAAAGGGCCCTCGCGCGCAAAAAGGGCCCTCCTGGCCTCCAGGGGGGGGGGGGGGGGGGCCGCCCCCGCCGCCCTCCCCTTGGCTACGTGCCTGATGACCTCCCTATCACACTCATACAATCTTAGAGTCGCACATTCAAAATCAAAGGATTTAATGCAGGTAATATAGGTTTAATGTCAAACAGCAGACTATTCTGATTTGCATGAAAATTGGCACACAAGTAGAACATGACCTCCTTATTACGCTCATTAAATTTTAGAGTCGCACATTCAAAATCAAAGGATTTATAACAGGTCAGATAAGTTTAAAGTCACACAGCGGACTATTTCGATTTGCATAAAAAATAGTACACAGATAGAACATGACCTTCTTATCACGCTCATAAAATCTTAGAGTCGCACATTCAAAATCAAAGGATTTAGATCATGTCATAGGTTCAAGGTCACACAGCAGACTATTCCGATTTGCATGTAAATTGGCACACAGGTAGAGCGTGACCTCCTTATTACGCTCATACAATATTAGAGTCGCACATTCAAAATAAAAGGATTTAGAGCAGGTCATAGGTTTAAGGTCAAACAGCGGACTATTCCGATTTGCATACAAATTGGCACACAGATAGAACATGACCTCCTTATCACGCTCATAAAGTCTTAAGAGCCGTACAATTCAAATCAAACGATTTAGAGCACGTCATAGGGTTAACCCTCGCCAGTGCAAGGGGGGTGATGCCCCCCCCCCCCCTCGTGTTTTCGGGAATAACTCGCGTAAATATCAACCGATTGCGATGAAACTCTCAGTACCCTACTTGTGAACAATTTGACACATATCCTGAAATATTTAATTTGTAGGTGACATGACCCGTGACCTTTTACCTGTTTTGCAAGGTCATGTCAGGCGCAACTGGCGTCCCGTAGTATTGCTCTTTGTAACTTGTGCAGTTTCATAGTGTTTCTTGTTCAGGAGCATATGAACAGGTGTTTTCAGGTGACAGTTGTGGTTTCCACTGAGATTGTGACCTCGATTGACCTTTTCAGATCAAACGAGGTCACTGGCCTCCGATGACCTCATATTACTTTTTTGGCTTCTGGTAGTTTCTAGGACATGTTGCGACGCTGATTTCAATTATGGGATCCATTTTACATAATTATATGTTCCACTGGGGTCATGCGCCCCAACAGGTCAACCGATGTCTTTGACCTCAAATGACCTGACATGACCTTTTTGAGATTTGGCAGTTTCTAGGACATTTTGTGACGCTGATTTAAGATTTGGCACCCATTTAGCATAATGATATGCTCATTCGCGTTCTAGCTCGATTAAATTCAATTTATACGCATGTACAATTTGGTTGAACTTGGGGTGATTGACAAGACCTCAGAGGTCACCTAATGACCTAGAACCTTAAAATCGGACATCAATGGCTTCCTCTCGTGACAAGCAATACGCTCGTTTTTTTTTCTCAAATCGAAGCTCTAGCCCAATTAGGGGCGAAACGCTAGGGGAGAGTGGTTGTACCCCCACCCCCGCCTGCACGGTCACGCACTGATCGGACGCTGCACGGGCGAGGGTTAAGGTCAAACAGCGGACTATTCAGATTTGCATGAAAATTGGCACACAGGTAGAGCATGACCTTATCACGCTCATAAACTCAGAGTCGCACATTCAAAATCAAAGGATTTAGATCAGGTCATAGGTTTAAGGTCAAACAGCGGACTATTCGGATTTGCATGAAAATTAGCACACAGGTAGAGCTTGACCTATGACCTGCTTAAACCTATGACCTGCTCTAAATCCTTTGATTTTGAATGTGCGACTCTGAATATTTTATGAGCGTGATAAGGAGGTCATGCTCTACCTGTGTGCCAATTTTGATGCAAATCGGAATAGCCCGCTGTTTGACTTTATACCTATCTGCCCTGCTCCAAATCCTTTGATTTTGAATGTGCGACTCTAAGGTTTTATGAGCGTAATAAAGAGGTCACGCTCTACCTGTGTGCCAATTTTCATGGAAATCCAAATAGTCCGCGAATGTGTTTCCGAATGTGAATGTGAGCTAGTTTGACACACGTTTACAAACTGTCTCCACCAGAGGCAGCTGAACAGGTCGACATTTGTGGTGTTTTTGTTTCGATTATGGCGAAGTTGAGGCCACTAAAGCTGGTGCTAACGCATTCGTTACCGATGGCGGACATTGCGCGCGAATGATGGCATCACGACTTGACTGACTAAACTGAAGACAAAAGATAAGACACAAGACAATTAGAGCCTTGGTCTCAAGAGGATATGGTTCTTGACCCACAAACAACAAACAAAAAACAAACAAAAACTGGTGTTAAGAATGAACCGGATATGTGGTCCGTGGATAAACGGTTCCTAGATAGATCCATTCATTCGAAAGCAAATGCAATATGTAAGCGCCATGAATTGAGTGATGCATTATTATATTTTTGCAAAACGAATCGCGATTCATTTGTTGATGCACACATCGATACATTTACAAGCGTCTTTCTATAAAATAAATACTTAAACCGATAACACGGGCAATAACGATCATATTGACGTAACACATTACAAAATGATATAGCATATACATATATGCCGTACACGGCACAAACTTAATGAGACACGTTCCTGTAAAGGACATATAATCCCGCTTGCAATTATCCTTCCGCTACCACGCAGAGTTCACCAATCCGACCACACATCGGCGAGGATTGGCAGAGGGCTTCCTTCAGTCCCGGCACCGAGCCTGATCCACACTGTCACGTCTGTTCCGAGTACAGAGGCTCTACAGCGGTACTCAGCGTTCAGTGTTACCGTGGCTGTCTCGGGGTTCGGAGCCAGACTGCCTCTGTGGGAGTCGGACCGACACCTCAGCCGGCCGGCCGCACGACCGTGATGCGGGACTGACTGCAGTCCGGCTGCTGTGCTGCGCGACTGACTACCGCTCCGTTCAGCAGCGTACAGGCGATCGCCGCTGTTCCAGGCACGGTGCCGTGTGAGGCCGCTGTTCCAGGCAGGGTGCCGTGTGAGGCTCCTGTTCCTGGCAGGGTGCCGTGTGAGGCCCCTGTTCCTGGCACGGTGCCGTGTGAGGCTCCTGTTCCAGGCGGGGTGCCGTGTGATGCCCCTGTTCCTGGCAGGGTGCCGTGTGCGGCTCCTGTTCCTGGCAGGGTGCCGTGTGAGGCTCCTGTTCCTGGCAGGGTGCCGTGTGAGGCCCCTGTTCCTGGCAGGGTGCCGTGTGAGGCTCCTGTTCCTGGCAGGGTGCCGTGTGCGGCTCCTGTTCCTGGCAGGGTGCCGTGAGGCTCCTGTTCCTGGCAGGGTGCCGTGTGAGGCCCCTGTTCCTGGCAGGGTGCCGTGTGAGGCTCCTGTTCCTGGCAGGGTGCCGTGTGCGGCTCCTGTTCCTGGCAGGGTGCCGTGAGGCTCCTGTTCCTGGCAGGGTGCAGTGTGAGGCTCCTGTTCCTGGCAGGGTGCCGTGTGAGGCTCCTGTTCCTGACAGGGTGCCGTGTGAGGCCACGGTGCTGTCCCGGGGCAGGCGGGACGAGGGCCAGGTTCAAGGACCGGGCCCGGGGCCCGTCTTCGGCGGCACTACCAGCGCAGCTGCAGCGCCAGTTTTGAAGTCTTGTAGTCGGCCCGCAGCTGGATGAAGCTCATCAGAACAGCGCGGTCCAGACCGGCCTGCCGCCACACACGGACAACACGTCAGATCTCCGTCACACTCAGCGGCGAGTACGACCAGCGCCAACAGTAGTGTGCACAACATTGAGACTGCAAATAACGCCAGACAATGCATACATGAATCCACTGGATAATGGATTACAAATGAGACGCATTCAATAAGGTACGCCATGAAATCAACAAATGTTTTTGTAATCAATGAGCGTCATGAATGAATGCATCGATGAATGCCGTGAATGCATGGAATAACGTCAGAAATGAATGAATTGACGAACATCACGAGTGACTGTAACCGCGTCCGGAATGGCCGAGTCCGTGAGCGTGATGACCAGATGAACTGGCGACTCACCAGCTGCGCCTGGCTGCAGACCTGGCGCAGATTGTCAGGCAGCACCAGCAGCAGGTTACAGAGCGAGTGCAGCGTCTCGAACAGCGCCGTCACGTGGGCCACCTTCCAGCCGTCCACACACTTACGGTACTCGTTCACGTCACAGATCGCCGCCATCGCGCCTGCCCGCCATAGAACACAAACACGGCCACCGGTCAGAGGTGTATCGGGTGGCGCCTCCTCGCCATAAAACACACACACGGTCACCGTCAGAGGTGTACCGGGTGGCGCCTCCTCGCCATAGAACACAAACACGGTCACCGTCAGAGGTGTATCCGTGTTTGCGTGTATTCGTGTTTGTGTGTATCCGTGTTTGTGTTATATGGCCTGCCCAGCATAGAACACAAGCACGGTCAAAGGTCAGCGGTGTGAGGATGTCGGCACAGGCAACACATTCACTGTTCAGCAAAGGCCTGAGCTGGACATCAATCTAGCACATACACGACAGTCAGCTCCTTCGACTAATTGTTTATCGTGTGCAGTTAAATACCTGCATCAATGTATGTCCATTGTTGATTTAGTGGTCATCAGAATTCAGAACTGCCTCTGATCTAACTCGCATCCATCCATTTAGACAGCTGTACGTGTTTAGAGTTCGCTGAACTTACTCACACATCACCATAACCAGTAAAACGATATCATTGGGTCGGGAACCGAGCAGACTGTTCTGAAGCGTTATTTCCTAATGTGAAGGAGCACTCAAAGCTTTACTTTCAGTTAAACAGGACATGCCAATGACACGACTCCGGTAGCCGTCCTTCGCCGGCCGCAGGCGGTCACGTGATCTGGCTACGCATCAACTGAGTAGTTGCAAAGAAATAAGCCTGTGAGATCCATGGCTACGGTCGGACCACACATACGTACATTTTCCCTCCCGGTTGACGGAAGACCTCGTGTCCGCTCGGTACCTAACCACTGGCCTGTGGTGTTGTACTGGGGTTAGTGTAACCACTGGCCTGTGTTGTACTGTGTTGTACTGGGGTTAGTGTAACCACTGACCTGTGGTGTTGTACTGGGGTTAGTGTAACCACTGGCCTGTGTTGTACTGTGTTGTACTGGGGTTAGTGTAACCACTGACCTGTGGTGTTGTACTGGGGTTAGTGTAACCACTGACCTGTGGTGTTGTACTGAGGTTAGTGTAACCATTGGCCTGGGTTGTACTGGGGTTAGTGTAACCACTGACCTGTGGTGTTGTACTGGTGCTAGTGTAACCATTTACCTGGGTTGTACTGGGGTTAATGTAACCCCTGACCTGTGGTGTTGTACTGGGGTTAGTGTAACCACTGACCTGTGGTGTTGTACTGAGGTTAGTGTAACCATTTACCTGGGTTGTACTGGGGTTAATGTAACCACTGACCTGTGGTGTTGTACTGGGGTTAGTGTAACCACTGACCTGTGGTGTTGTACTGGGGTTAGTGTAACCACTGACCTGTGGTATTGTATTGGGATTATTGTAACCACTGACCTGTGGTGTTGTACTGGGGTTAGTGTAACCACTGGCCTGTGTTGTAATGTGTTGCACTGGGGTTAGTGTAGCCACTGACCTGTGGTGTTGTACTGGGGTTAGTGTAACTACTGGCATGTGTTGTACTGTGTTGCACTGGGGTTAGTGTAACTACTGACCTGTGGTGTTGTACTGGGGTTGGTGTAACCACTGACCTGTGGTGTTGTACTGGGGTTAGTGTAACCACTGACCTGTGGTGTTGTACTGGGGTTAGTGTAACCACTGACCTGTGGTGTTGTACTGGGGTTAGTGTAACCACTGACCTGTGGTGTTGTACTGGGGTTAGTGTAACCACTGACCTGTGGTGTTGTACTGGGGTTAGTGTAACCACTGGCCTGTGTTGTACTGTGTTGTACTGGGGTTAGGGTAACCACTGACCTGTGGTGTTGTACTGGGGTTAGTGTAACCACTGGCCTGTGTTGTACTGTGTTGTACTGGGGTTAGTGTAACCACTGACCTGTGGTGTTGTACTGGGGTTAGTGTAACCACTGACCTGTGGTGTTGTACTGGGGTTAGTGTAACCACTGGCCTGTGGTGTTGCACTGGGGTTAGTGTAACCACTGACCTGTGTTGTACTGAGGTTAGGGTAACCACTGACCTGTGGTGTTGTACTGGGGTTAGTGTAACAACTGACCTGTGGTGTTGTACTGGGGTTAGTGTAACCACTGACCTGTGGTGTTGTACTGGGGTTAGTGTAACCACTGACCTGTGGTGTTGTACTGGGGTTAGTGTAACCACTGACCTGTGGTGTTGTACTGGGGTTAGTGTAACCACTGACCTGTGGTGTTGTACTGGGGTTAGTGTAACCACTGACCTGTGGTGTTGTACTGGGGTTAGTGTAACCACTGACCTGTGGTGTTGTACTGGGGTTAGTGTAACCACTGACCTGTGGTGTTGTACTGGGGTTAGTGTAACCACTGACCTGTGGTGTTGTACTGGGGTTAGTGTAACCACTGACCTGTGGTGTTGTACTGGGGTTAGTGTAACCACTGACCTGTGGTGTTGTACTGGAACTGCAGCAGGTGCTCCAACACGGTGCGGTGCAGCCGCTCTCCCAGCTCCGTCAGCACGGCGTCCACGTTCTTCCCGTCACACGAGTCCTTCACACGCGCCGCCTGGTCACTGATGAAGCGGACCACCTTCCGACACGCCTGTCGACACATACAGGACAGGTGTACTGTATCTCCGTAGCACGCCTGTCGACACATACAGTACAGGTGTACTGTATCTCCGTACCACGCCTGTCGACACATACAGGACAGGTGTACTGTGTCTGTGTACCACGCCTGTCGACACATACAGGACAGGTGTACTGTATCTGCGTACCACGCCTGTCGACACATACAGGACAGGTGTACTGTATCTGCGTACCACGCCTGTCGACACATACAGGACAGGTGTACTGTATCTGCGTACCACGCCTGTCGACACATACAGGACAGGTGTACTGTATCTCCGTACCACGCCTGTCGACACATACAGTACAGGTGTACTGTATCTCCGTACCACGCCTGTCGACACATACAGGACAGGTGTACTGTATCTGCGTACCACGCCTGTCGACACATACAGGACAGGTGTACTGTATCTGCGTACCACGCCTGTCGACACATACAGGACAGGTGTACTGTATCTGCGTACCGCGCCTGTCGACACATACAGGCCAGGTGTACTGTATCTCCTTACCACGCCTGTGGACACGTACAGGACAGGTGTACTGTATCTCCATGCCACGCCTGTCGACACACACAGGTCAGGTGTACTGTATCTCCTTACCACGCCTGTCGACACATACAGGACAGGTGCACTGTATCTCCGTACCACGCCTGTCGACACATACAGGACAGGTGTACTGTATCTCCACATTAGCGTAGCTACCGACACAGTGGTGCGTTATAACACAGCGGTACTTCTCTGCGGTATCAATGACAATGCAGCGTCAGATACACAGCGAATTGATCACTAGAAATTGCAACCATTTCAATCACAGCCTAATTAGGAAGAACTTTCGATCAACCACGCGGTGGGCCGTAAACTACACCGTTTTCACTTCAAATTAAAATAAGTGAAGTTCAAATTAAAACAGGTGAAATTAAAATTAAAATATGCGAAGTTCAAATTAAAAAAGCGATATTCAATTTAAAATAAGACAAATTAAAGTTAAAATAAATTAAATTCAAATTAAAACGTCGATTTCGTTTAGGAATTTCGACGGCATTTTGCTGTTATTTCGACAAGGTTTCAAATAAAAAGTTCTTTTTTTCTCACATAATTTGTTTATACAAAGCTGGTGCTCGCATTTCTCTTTCGACACACATGTACCGGCACGGTTGAAACGGTACCTCACGGTTGAAATGGTACATCAACTGTGCCGGTTGAGATCACTATCTTGTACGTTCAATTTCCTCACAAGTTGGTAGTCGCCATCAATAATCCTGAACTTTGGCGCTAGGCATCAACATTTGCCCATATAATTCCATTATTACACAGCACCACTGGCGGATCCAGCCTCTCTAAGTGGGGTGGGGCATCTTTTTGTGTCAAAAAGGTACCCCCATGTTGTTTTCTCCGCGGATTTGGGCCTGTCACATTATTTTGGTATTCGAGCTTAAAAAATTCACTTTTCAAATTAACAAAATATATTGTGAATTCGAAACGTGTCACCATCACATGTTTGACATCTCACATACAAAAAAAATATATCCCGAAAAAAAGTTTCCCTTTTTTTGGGGTGAAATACACAAAATTTCGAAAATCCGAGATAGCCATTTTGAATAGAATTTCATTTAAATTCTTTTGACGTTTTTTGCAATTTCTTCCAAAAATTGATGCGACATAAGGTACTGAAAGCTTAACGTTGATATCTATCATAGTTTTCAAGTTATTGAGAAAATCCGGAAGGGAGGGCAGATTCCCCCCCCCGCAGCGGGGCGCGGGTTAAGTGTCACCGGGGCTACTTGAATTGCATCAGGTGCGCTGTTTTGTCGATCATTGAAAGAAAGATATACATACAAACTTCCAATTCAATCATTCAAGAACAAAACTTCCGTTTTCATGAAGTTTTCTCCTAAGATCATTATTTTTCACGTTCAGTGCAGGGAACGCGCGGAGGGGGGGGGGGCATACTTGTATTGAATTCCCCTCCCATATTCCTGTGGGGTATTTGCCCCTGATACCTCCAGGATCCACCAGTGCCAGCAATTACCGCCGAGGAGAGCCTCTGCTAGACACTTAATGGAATTCATTTGCACATTTTCCAAATTTATACAAGTAATTGCGAAAGTTGTGTCATGCCGCGAAGCGGCGCGAAATTTTTAGTTTTTTTACTGTGGATAGCTGGTTTTTGACTGCTGCAAAAACAATTTTTACGATAAATTGGCAACGCGAGGGGGATACTTGTATTGAATTCCCCCCCCCCTTCCCAGATTCCTATGGTCTGCAATGTCAAACAATGATGTCAAACATGTGAATTGCGTCTGCAATGGCATTACACGCGGGTTCATGGTATATAGCCGATGCTTTCACGGCTCTGAATGTGCTTAGTAAATATTTTTAATTTGAAGTTCACTTACTTTAACCCTGACCCTACGGGGGGGGGGGGGGGGGCTGACAGGCTTGAATAACCTTTGCCACCTGAGGTTTTTCTTGAATAACTTTTGACACATGGGGTGAATCTTGCTGACATTTTTGGTAGTTGAGTTTACAACAATTATACGTAGGCTGTATAAATTTAATTGAAATTGGTTAAGTAGTTTGGGAGATAAAAAAAATTGATGACGTCATGTTGGTACAAAAATGAGAAATATTGGAAAAATCGTAGAAAACAGAGTTTTAAAGCAAATTGCAAACTCAATTCACCAAAGATACAAAAATGGCATTCTCTTTAAAATGGCAATCTCGGATTCTCAAAATGTTGGGTTTTTGACCCCTAAAATAAAAAAAAAATCCCCACAAAATCAAAATTTAAAAGGTATTAGAAAAACCGGAATACATGTGAGAGAACTGAGTATGGACAATACTCATACCAAATTTAAAAGCAATATCTTCATTATTGACTGAGTGATGGCTTCCTAAGTGTAAGAAACAGATGACATTTTTCATTTTTTTATTATTTTTTTTTCTTCATTTTTTTAATAACTTTTTTGACATTTTTGGACAAGATGCAAACAAATAATTCCTTTTTTGTTGTATTTCTGAGCTAAAACTGGTCTAGGAACATGCCTTTTTATTTACATTTATCAATTTCTAATTTTGAGGTTTTCTGAAGAGCGAAATCGCTGTTCTGGACGTGGTAAATCCGAGGTCATTCACTTCACCTGGAAGGTCACCCGTTGACCTGAAACCTAAAAATCGCATACTGTCAAATTCCTCTGACAGGCAACATGCTGGTTCTTACCGCATTGCTCTAAGTTGCTTGGTTTGGAAGTTAACAGGGGGGCTGTCAGGCCCCCCCCCCCCCCCCGTAGGGCGAAGGTGAAAAAAGCTCCCGTAGGGCGAGGGCTAATTCGAATTTCACTTATTTTAAATTGAATATCGCTTTTTTAATTTGAACTTCACATATTTTAATTTTAATTTCACTTGTTTTAATTTGAACTTCACTTATTTTAATTTGAAGTGAAAAAGGTGTAGTCATGGCATTTGGACATGACAGGCGAACAGCTCCTAAGGCAAACCGCGTGACACCTTGTATTCCGATTCCCGGGTTTTGTTTGGTACAGTTAGCAGCCGCCCGGCCCGTCCACAGCGATGTCAGGCAAGGACAGGAGGTTCTGCCGTACCTGAGTGGCCGAGGCCAGCACCACCTCCTCGGTGTCCGGTCGGAAGTCGGTCTTTTTCTGTTCGGTCTGCAGCAGGACGCGGACCCAGGCGCAGGCGGCCGACAGCGTCCGGTCCAGACCCAGGTCCAGCTTGGTCTGCAGCCCGGCCAGCAGCGAGCGGCGCTTCTGAGCCGCCTCCGCCTGACAGCTGAAATTACACCAGTCACAGTCACAGTCACAGGTGATCAGTCACAGTCACAGTCACAGTCACAGCCGACCAGTCACAGTCACAGTCACAGTCACAGTCACAGTCACAGTCACAGTCACAGTCACAGTCACAGTCACAGCCGACAGCGTGCGGTCCAGACCCAGGTCCAGCTTGGTCTGCAGCCCGGCCAGCAGCGAGCGGCGCTTCTGAGCCGCCTCCGCCTGACAGCTGAAATTACACCAGTCACAGTCACAGACACAGTCACAGTCACAGCCGACAGCGTCCGGTCCAGACCCAGGTCCAGCTTGGTCTGCAGCCCGGCCAGCAGCGAGCGGCGCTTCTGAGCCGCCTCCGCCTGACAGCTGAAATTACACCAGTCACAGTCACAGTCACAGTCACAGTCACAGCCGACAGCGTCCGGTCCAGACCCAGGTCCAGCTTGGTCTGCAGCCCGGCCAGCAGCGAGCGGCGCTTCTGAGCCGCCTCCGCCTGACAGCTGAAATTACACCAGTCACAGTCACAGTCACAGTCACAGTCACAGTCACAGCCGACAGCGTCCGGTCCAGACCCAGGTCCAGCTTGGTCTGCAGCCCGGCCAGCAGCGAGCGGCGCTTCTGAGCCGCCTCCGCCTGACAGCTGAAATTACACCAGTCACAGTCACAGTCACAGTCACAGTCACAGCCGACAGCGTGCGGTCCAGACCCAGGTCCAGCTTGGTCTGCAGCCCGGCCAGCAGCGAGCGGCGCTTCTGAGCCGCCTCCGCCTGACAGCTGAAATTACACCAGTCACAGTCACAGTCACAGTCACAGTCACAGTCACAGCCGACAGCGTCCGGTCCAGACCCAGGTCCAGCTTGGTCTGCAGCCCGGCCAGCAGCGAGCGGCGCTTCTGAGCCGCCTCCGCCTGACAGCTGAAATTACACCAGTCACAGTCACAGTCACAGTCACAGTCACAGCCGACAGCGTCCGGTCCAGACCCAGGTCCAGCTTGGTCTGCAGCCCGGCCAGCAGCGAGCGGCGCTTCTGAGCCGCCTCCGCCTGACAGCTGAAATTACACCAGTCACAGACACAGTCACAGTCACAGTCACAGTCACAGTCACAGTCACAGCCGACAGCGTCCGGTCCAGACCCAGGTCCAGCTTGGTCTGCAGCCCGGCCAGCAGCGAGCGGCGCTTCTGAGCCGCCTCTGCCTGACAGCTGAAATTACACCAGTCACAGTCACAGTCACAGGTGGCCAGTCACAGGTGACCAGTCACAGTCACATATGACCAGTCACAGTCACAGCCGACCAGTCACAGTCACAATCACAGCCGACCAGTCACAGTCACAGTCACAGTCAGTCACAGCCGACCAGTCACAGTCGCAATCACAGCCGGCCAGTCACAGTCACAGTCACAGGTGACCAGTCACAGTCACAGTCACAATCACAGCCGACCAGTCACAGTCACAGTCACAGCCGACCAGTCACAGTCACAGGTGACCAGTCACACACAGTCACAGGTGACCAGTCACAGTCACAGGTGACCAGTCACAGTCACAGGTGACCAGTCACAGTCACAGGTGACCAGTCACAGTCACAGGTGACCAGTCACAGTCACAGGTGACCAGTCACAGTCACAGGTGACCAGTCACAGTCACAGGTGACCAGTCACAGTCACAGGTGACCAGTCACAGTCACAGGTGACCAGTCACAGTCACAGGTGACCAGTCACAGTCACAGGTGACCAGTCACAGTCACAGGTGACCAGTCACAGTCACAGGTGACCAGTCACAGTCACAGGTGACCAGTCACAGTCACAGGTGACCAGTCACAGTCACAGGTGACCAGTCACAGTCCCAGGTGACCAGTCACAGTCACAGTTGACCAGTCACAGTCACAGTCACAGGGCGTGGCTAACTGACGGCCAACAGACCACACCACTCCGTTCGCCACCACTCCGTTCGTATGAGCCCTACCAAGAGGCTGTTCAAAAACCACATCAACATAACTCCACTCCATGTAGCCACCTACCGAGGATATTTCTCCAGATAAAAAGTCAGATCATTGGGAAATAGCCGACACGTGACAGCGCAGTGGCTTTGAGAACAGTCCGTGCGGTGTTCTAAGCGCAGCAACTAATCGCCGTGTTGAGATAAGTCGGTCAGATGTTGTACACAGTGTAGACTGAGGTCTGTCACGTGACCAGCATGACGTCACGTCGCTGCCGTGCCGCCTGCTCACCTGGAGCCGGACACGAGCGGCAGCAGGGCGTCGGCGTACTGTTTCTCCAGCAGGTGCACCATGCCGTTGGTCTGGCGCACCACGTCGTAAAAGTAGAGCTGCGGCTCCGAGCGCGGCTCGTTCACCGGCACCGCCTATCACGCAGCGGAGCGGCGCAGGTCAGGTCAGGTCAGGTCAGGTCAGGTCAGATCAGACCGGGGCACGGCTGTGGCTGGATAGGTCAGGTCAGGTCAGGTCAGACCGGGGCCCGGCTGTGGCTGGTCATGTCAGGTCAGGTCAGGTCAGCTCAGATCAGGTCAGACCGGGGCACGGCTGTGGCTGGATAGGTCAGGTCAGGTCAGGTCAGCTCAGGTCAGACCGGGGCCCGGCTGTGGCTGGTCAGGTCAGGTCAGGTCAGGTCAGCTCAGGTCAGGTCAGACCGGGGCACGGCTGTGGCTGGATAGGTCAGGTCAGGTCAGGTCAGGTCAGCTCAGGTCAGGTCAGCTCAGGTCAGGTCAGACCGGGGCACGGCTGTGGCTGGTCAGGTCAGGTCAGGTCAGGTCAGGTCTGATCAGGACTGGGTTCATCCTGTCAAATCACAGACGGTAGTCTGAACATGTGCCGGGCGAGACATTCCATAATCAGGCTACTTTCAGTAAGAAGCCATCCACAGCTGCCACCCGGGAGAGACACTCCATAATCAGGCTACTTTCAGTAAGAAGCCATCCACAGCTGTCACCCGGGCGAGACACTCCATAATCAGGCTACTTTCAGTAAGAAGCCATCCACAGCTGTCACCCGGGCGAGACACTCCATAATCAGGCTACTTTCAGTAAGAAGCCATCCACAGCTGCCACCAGAACGGAGGACACTGCTCGCAGAAAAAGAACAACAGAAGAACCGATTTTAGCAAGAATTGGTCACGTCCATACACACCACTGAAACATTTTAGAAGCAGCAGAGAATCAGGTTTCCAAACGGAATGAGGTCACTTTAGATCCGAGGTTCCGAGTGCCGGTGCAGTCCAGGACCGCGACTCGTCTGTCCCTGGCCTGCAGCGTCAGCTCTGTATGGTACACAGAGTGCCGGTGTAGCGGTGCTGGTGACACCTGTCCTCGACCTACCTGGAGCGCCAGCTCGATCCCGTAGTCGATGTGCTCCACCAGCAGGCTGTTGGCCAGGATGTCGAACAGCTGCAGCGCGTTCTGAGCCAGCTCCTGCGGCCGCGAGAGCACCTGGCACCGTTTGAACGCCTTCTTCGCCTCCTGAGATGGGGCACACAGGGGCACGGCAGCCGCCGGTCAGAGGTCACCCGAGGTCAACTCACACCGAATCGGCTCTCATTGACGGCTTATGTCGCCAAGGTTAAGCATGCCAACTGTAGCCTGCATAATTGCACTAGCAGTACATTTCAACAAACAGTCCATTATCGATCTGTAATTCATCGCCAGGATCAGTAGCGGAGACCGTCCGTCCTGTTCCGCTGCGCTTCTAGTCGTCCCGCTGCCACCAGCCACAGGTACAGAGTCCTGACAGCAGCTGACTGAGCTGTTTAGCTGTCAGCGGCGTCAGCCAGACGCACTCTGTTGTCCCGCAGTCCAGCCGTGCCGTCCGCTTCCGGCAACCTCCCTCTGACCCTGTCCCCATCGCTCCACGGCCTCCCAACACAGTCGGTCCCACGGCCTCCCAACACAGTCGGTCCCACGGCCTCCCAACACAGTCGGTCCCGCGGCCTCCCAACACAGTCGGTCCACGGCCTCCCAACACAGTCGGTCCCACGGCCTCCCAACACAGTCGGTCCCGCGGCCTCCCAACACAGTCGGTCCCGCGGCCTCCCAACACAGTCGGTCTCACGGCCTCCCAACACAGTCGGTCCCACGGCCTCCCAACACAGTCGGTCCCACGGCCTCCCAACACAGTCGGTCCCACGGCCTCCCAACACAGTCGGTCTCACGGCCTCCCAACACAGTCGGTCCACGGCCTCCCAACACAGTCGGTTCCACGGCCTCCCAACACAGTCGGTCCCACGGCCTCCCAACACAGTCGGTCCCACGGCCTCCCAACACAGTCGGTCCCACGGCCTCCCAACACAGTCGGTCCCACGGCCTCCCAACACAGTCGGTCCCACGGCCTCCCAACACAGTCGGTCCCACGGCCTCCCAACACAGTCGGTCCCACGGCCTCCCAACACAGTCGGTCCCACGGCCTCCCAACACAGTCGGTCCCACGGCCTCCCAACACAGTCGGTCCCACGGCCTCCCAACACAGTCGGTCCCACGGCCTCCCAACAGTCGGTCCACGGCCTCCCAATACAGTCGGTCCCACGGCCTCCCAACACAGTCGGTCCCACGGCCTCCCAACACAGTCGGTCCCACGGCCTCCCAACACAGTCGGTCCCACGGCCTCCCAACACAGTCGGTCCCACGGCCTCCCAACACAGTCAGTCCCACGGCCTCCCAACAGTCGGTCCACGGCCTCCCAATACAGTCGGTCCCACGGCCTCCCAACACAGTCGGTCCCACGGCCTCCCAACACAGTCGGTCCCACGGCCTCCTAACACAGTCGGTCCCACGGCCTCCCAACACAGTCGGTCCCACGGCCTCCCAACACAGTCGGTCCCACGGCCTCCCAACACAGTCGGTCCCACGGCCTCCCAACACAGTCGGTCCCATGGCCTCCCAACACAGTCGGTCCCACGGCCTCCCAACACAGTCGGTCCCACGGCCTCCCAACACAGTCGGTCCCGCGGCCTCCCAACACAGTCGGTCCCACGGCCTCCCAACAGTCGGTCCCGCGGCCTCCCAACAGTCGGTTCCACGGCCGGCACCTGCAGCAGGTTGATGGCCGTCTCCTCCGAGAGGAACGTCCTGCCGCCGTGGTCGTCCACCGCCGCGATGTTGATGCTGGTCTTGGTGCCGAGCACGGCGGCCGCCTCGCGTCGCAGCTCGCCCAGGCCGCCGTACAGGGCCCGCTTCTGGTGCGACTGCGAGCCGTAGTACTCGTCCAGCGTGTCCGAACAGCACTGGCGCAGCTGCTTCACCTCGACACTGACGGGAACAGAGAGATGCACCCTGTCAGGGACGGGGAGATACACACACCCTGTCAGGGACGGGGAGATACACCCACCCTGTCAGGGACGGGGAGATACACCCTGTCAGGGACGGGGAGATACACCCTGTCAGGGACGGGGAGATACACCCTGTCAGGGACGGGGAGATACACCCACCCTGTCAGAGACGGGGAGATACACCCACCCTGTCAGAGACGGGGAGATACACCCACCCTGTCAGGGACGGGGAGATACACCCACCCTCTCAGGGACAGGGAGATACACCCTGTCAGGGACGGGGAGATACACCCTGTCAGGGACGGGGAGATACACCCTGTCAGGGACGGGGACACCCACCCTGTCAGGGACGGGGACACCCACCCTGTCAGGGACGGGGAGATACACACTGTCAGGGACGGGGAGATACACTCACCCTGTCAGGGACGGGGAGATACACCCTGTCAGGGACGGGGAGATACACCCTGTCAGGGACGGGGAGATACACCCTGTCAGGGACGGGGAGATACACCCTGTCAGGGACGGGGAGATACACCCACCCTGTCAGGGACGGAGAGATACACCGTGTCAGGGACGGGGAGATACACCCTGTCAGGGACGGGGAGATACACCCTGTCAGGGACGGGGAGATACACCCTGTCAGGGACGGGGAGATACACTCACCCTGTCAGGGACGGGGAGATACACCCTGTCAGGGACGGGGAGATACACCCTGTCAGGGACGGGGAGATACACCCACCCTGTCAGGGACGGGGAGATACACCCTGTCAGGGACGGGGAGATACACCCTGTCAGGGACGGGGAGATATACCCTGTCAGGGACGGGGAGATATACCCTGTCAGGGACGGGGAGATACACCCTGTCAGGGACGGGGAGATACACCCTGTCAGGGACGGGGAGATACACCCTGTCAGGGACGGGGAGATACACCCTGTCAGGGACGGGGAGATACACTCACCCTGTGAGGGACGGGGAGATACACCCTGTCAGGGACGGGGAGATATACCCTGTCAGGGACGGGGAGATACACCCACCCTGTCAGGGACGGGGAGATACACCCACCCTGTCAGGGACGGGGAGATACACCCTGTCAGGGACGGGGAGATATACCCTGTCAGGGACGGGGAGATACACCCACCCTGTCAGGGACGGGGAGATACACCCACCCTGTCAGGGACGGGGAGATACACCCACACTGTCAGGGACAGGGAGATACACCCTGTCAGGGACGGGGAGATACACCCTGTCAGGGACGGGGAGATACACCCTGTCGGGGACGGGGACACCCACCCTGTCAGGGACGGTGAGATACACACTGTCAGGGACGGGGAGATACACTCACCCTGTCAGGGACGGGGAGATACACCCTGTCAGGGACGGGGAGATACACCCTGTCAGGGACGGGGGGATACACCCACCCTGTCAGGGACGGGGAGATACACCCTGTCAGGGACGGGGAGATATACCCTGTCAGGGACGGGGAGATACACCCTGTCAGGGACAGGGAGATACTCACCCTGTCAGGGACGGGGATATACACCCTGTCAGGGACGGGGACACCCACCCTGTCAGGGACGGGGAGATACACCCTGTCAGGGACGGGGAGATACACCCTGTCAGGGACAGGGAGATACTCACCCTGTCAGGGACGGGGAGATACACCCTGTCAGGGACGGGGACACCCACCCTGTCAGGGACGGAGAGTTACACCATGTCAGGGACGGGAGGTACTCACCCTGTCAGGGACGGGGAGATACACCCACCCTGTCAGGGACGGGGAGATACACACACCCTGTCAGGGACGGGGAGATACACCCACCCTGTCAGGGGACGGGGAGATACACTGTCAGGGACGGGGAGATACACCCTGTCAGGGACGGGGAGATACACCCTGTCAGGGACGGGGACACCCACCCTGTCAGGGACGGAGAGTTACACCATGTCAGGGACGGGAGATACACTCTGCCAGGGACGGGGAGATACACCCTGTCAGGGACGGGGAGATACACCCTGTCAGGGACGGGACACCCACCGTCAGGGACGGGGAGATACACCCTGTCAGGGACGGGGAGATACACCCTGTCAGGGACGGGGACACCCACCCTGTCAGGGACGGGGAGATACACCCTGTCAGGGACGGGGAGATACACACTGTCAGGGACGGGGACATCCACCCTGTCAGGGACGGGGAGATACACCCTGTCAGGGACGGGGAGATACACCCACCCTGTCAGGGACGGGGAGATATACCCTGTCCGGGACGGGGAGATATACCCTGTCAGGGACGGGGATATATACCCTGTCAGGGACAAGGAGATACACCCACCCTGTAAGGGACGGGGAGATACACCCACCCTGTCAGGGACGGGGAAATACACCCACCCTGTCAGGGACGGGGAGATTCGCCCTGTCAGGGACGGGGAGATACATCCTGTCAGGGACCTGGACACCCACCCTGTCAGGGACGGGGAGATACACCCACCCTGTCAGGGACGGGGAGATACACCCACCGGGGAGATACACCCTGTCAGGGACGGGGAGATACTCACCCTGCCAGGGACAGGGAGATACACCCTGTCAGGGACGGGGAGATACACCCTGTCAGGGACGGGGAGATACACCCTGTCAGGGACGGGGAGATACACCCTGTCAGGGACGGGGACACCCACCCTGTCAGCGACGGGGAGATACACCCTGTCAGGGACGGAGAGATACTCACCCTGCCAGGGACAGGGAGATACACCCTGTCAGGGACGGGGAGATACACCCTGTCAGGGACGGGGAGATACTCACCCTGTCAGGGACGGGAAGATACATCCTGTCAGGGACGGGGAAATACACCCTGTCAGGGACGGGGAGATACACCCTGTCAGGGACGGGATATACACTCTGCCAGGGACGGGGAGATACACCCATCCTGTCAGGGATGGGGAGATACACCCTGTCAGGGACGGGGAGATACACCCTGTCAGGGACGGGGAGATACTCACCCTGTCAGGGACAGGGAGGTATACCCTGTCAGGGACAGGGAGATACTCACCCTGTCAGGGACGGGGAGATACACCCTGTCAGGGACGGGGAGATACACCCTGTCAGGGACGGGGAGATACTCACCCTGTCAGGGACGGGAAGATACATCCTGTCAGGGACGGGGAGATACACCATGTCAGGGACGGGAGATACACTCTGCCAGGGACGGGGAGATACACCCATCCTGTCAGGGACGGGGAGATACACCCTGTCAGGGACGGGGAGATACACTGTCAGGGACGGGACAGAGCCGGCTAAATGCGGACACTAGGCCATTTCATTTTTGGGAAAATTTCCAGAATCACTTAACTTACACCAGAATCCCATTATTTGGCTCATTAGAAGCCTATTGGTGCATTTTGAGCGAAATATATCAATGATCTCGTTTAGCGCATAGGCTTTAAACTTTAAAGTTGCATGATTGCGTCTAGGGAATTTTTTATCTCTATACTTAGATAATTATCTGAGTCATTTGGAGTATGCTGGCAACTTACGCTGATTGTTTTGGGGAAAAACGAAAAAATCCCAATATGCAAAGCAGATTAAAAAAAATATCCTAAGACTTTTCCCAAATTTGTGTGAAAAGCACGCGGTGAATAAGATGACCCATTCGGAAGTGATTTTTCTGTTGGGGAAATTAGAGGATTCACAAATTACGACTCTGAACCTACTTAATTCGGCCAAAGAAGTCTCGTTTAACGGCAGAAATGCTGTGTATGCCCAAAGGTCTCGGCTAAAAAGTGCAGTGCATTCAGAGATGCAATTTCCGAATTCCCCCATCCTCCCAGCGGAAAAATCGTGTTCGATTGAAATAGAAAACGTTGCACGTCCACCCGTATTGAGTTTATTTTATGACTGAAGGTTTCGAGCTCCGCTTTCCACTTCGTCAATCTCAATCGTGACAAGTCTGACAAACTCCAGTTCAGCGGATAGGACACGTTGAAGCCCCCCCCCCCACCCCCCCCCCCCGTGGACACACTGTGTGTACAGCACGGAGTACCATTAATAAAGTGATATGTACCTACATATATACCTGTAAATATATACACATTGCACCTAAATATTACACAAATGCCGCGGTCAGACGATAGGCTCATTCAGCGCAAAGTCGCAACGCCAAACGACAGCTGTGATCGTCATGGAATATATCACCCCGTACTGTGGCCCGTGGCGATAAGTCCACGCTAACAGTAATTTCTGATCAGAATGACTGGCTGTATCAGGCTGGTCCAGTGTCCGGCTCCTGCCGCCACTCTCCATGCCGTTCATCCAGACAGTCTCGTGGCCGGTCCGTTACACGCCAGTCAGTCTCATGGTCGGTCCGTCGCCTCCTGGGCGATCCTGTGGCCGGTCCGTCACTCGCCAGGCGGTCCCGTGGCCGGTCCGCCACTCGCCTGACAGTCCTGTGGCCGGTCCGCCACTCGCCTGACAGTCCTGTGGCCTGTCCGCCACTCGCCTGACAGTCCCGTGGCCGGTCTGTCACTCACCAGGCAGTCCCGTGGCCGGTTCGCCACTCGCCTGACAGTCCCGTGGCCGGTCTGTCACTCACCAGGCAGTCCCGTGGCCTGTCCGCCACTCACCAGGCAGTCCTGTGGCCGGTCCGCCACTCGCCTGACAGTCCCGTGGCCGGTCTGTCACTCACCAGGCGGTCCCGTGGCCGGTCTGTCACTCACCAGGCGGTCCCGTGGCCGGTCTGTCACTCACCAGGCGGTCCCGTGGCCGGTCTGTCACTCACCAGGCGGTCCCGTGGCCGGTCCGCATCTGCTGTGCGACTACAGGCTGCTGAGGGCGCCTTTTGTCAACTGCGGAAGCCGGTTCGGGCGGCTTCTCCAGCCATGAATGACCAGTTGAGGTGACATCGAACAAACGCCACGACGACTCGTTCACGAGGTTGTTGTTGTTGTTGTTGTGTCTTCTCGGGTCGGCCCTACGGCCGACCGTAGCCCAAGGGCTCTCGGTGAGCCAGGTAGCCCCGGGCCAAGGCCGCCACGGCCCCGCCGTCTCGCAGCTGCTTCGGGTCTGGATGGATAGTCCCGAAGATACGGAGACGAGCGCCCGCCAGGCAGGGGCACCTCAGCAGGACGTGCTCCGGCGTGTCAGGCTCCTCCCTGCACACCTGACAGAGCGCCGCCGGGCACGCGAGATCGCTGCACTGCTGGCAGCCCCGGGTCGGTTGACGGCCGATTCGGTGCAGATAACTCTGCGAGCGGGTCCAGTGACCCGCCCGCAGCTGGTGCACATTGACGGCGTCGTCTCGCTCGTCGGAGAGGATCGGTTTCGGGAGCCGGTCTCCCATGATCCGCTTGAACAGGCATTCCGGCCAGCGACATCGCCAGGCCAGAGAGGCGGCGCGGCCGACTGCCTTGGTGAGGCTGCGGACGTCCACAGGAACATCTTCCTGCGGAAGGCTGGAGGCCCCCTTGGCCAGCTCGTCCGCCCTTTCATTTCCGGGTAGTCCACAGTGTGCCGGGACCCATTGTAGGAGCACCCGACTACCCCCCGCCACGGTTGCCAGGAGCAGGCGCCAGATCGTCGCCCCCAGCGCGGTCGTCTGCCCTCCGGCGCCGCTCGCGAGTGTGGCGAGCGCGGCCTGGGAGTCCGTGCATACGACCACCGGGCTCTCGCCCAGGTCGTCCCCCATCTGTTGCACCGCCTCCAGCGCCGCGCGTATCGCCTCCAACTCGGCACGCGTGCTGCTGCATACCACGCCGGCCGGCGCTTGGACCTCTTGTTCCGCACCGGACGGGAGGGCGATCAAGGCACCACCTCCCCCGGCCGTGACTCCGCCCTCCGCCGATCCGTCGCTCCAGATCCACACGGCATCCTCCGGCAGGGTTGCCAGGTGCTCCTCGGCAGCCGCCCGACGTACTTCGCCGGGGGCCGTCCTCCGGATGTCTGCGCCGATATCCAGCCGGATACTCACTCCGCTGCAGTCCACCCACGGCGGGATAGTGGTATGCAGTCGCTCCTCCACGGGGACCCCGCTCACGCTCGCACGCGCGGCGGCTACCGCTCCGACGTCTCGCCACCCGGTGGTGGTCAGGAGGCGCCGCGGGACCACCGCCTCAGCGACCGCGCGGAGGGGGTCGTCCGTCTTCTGTGACGCCGCCGTTCCGGAGAGCCTCGCGGCCAACACTTCCCGGCGTGTCCGTACGGGGACCATGCCGGCCTCCGCCATGAGTGGGTTCCTCGGTGTGCTCACGGGGCAACCGGTCACGGCCCGCGCCACCGCGCGCATCTCCCGTTCGAGAAGCTCCACGTGCGGCTCCGACGCCGCCGGGAGCCAGGCCGCGGCCGCGTACTCGAGCGCTCCGCGGACGTATCCGTTGGCGACTGTCCGCAGCTGCGGCTCACGCAGCCCCCACGAGCGTCCGGTCAGCTTACGGAGCTGGGCCACACGCGGCTTCACCTTCTTGCGGAGGCGCACACAGTGTTCTCCGAAGTGGAGCTGTCTGTCAAAGGTCACTCCGAGAAGGTGGAGATGCCGTGTTCCCTGGACACGCGCCCCGTCCACCCTGAGTGTGAAGCTGCGGGCGTCCTCGTACCGTTGGGACAGCACCAGGGTCTGTGTCTTGCTGCCCGCTAGCTTCATCTTCCACTTCCTGGCCCACCCCGTCATCACGTCCGCGGCCTGTTGGGCGCGGTCTCTGGCCTGTTCGATGGTACCGCCGTAGCTCAGAGTCGCCGTGTCATCGGCGTACATGAAGACTGAGGTGTTGGGGACTTGCTGCAGCGCTGCCACCAGGTCCGCCGACCACAGGATGAACAGGGTCGGGGCAAGCACTGATCCTTGGGGCAGGCCCGCTCGGAACGGGCGGCTCGCGCTGCGCACACGCACTGACGTACAGCAAGAACGTTCACGAGGTCGCAGAGCCGAGCCGTCTCGTCCAACATCACTGGACTGTCAGGCACATCCGTGGCCCGTGGCGTCGCCAGCAGCTTTCTGCTGATCGCAGCCTTCTCCTCGATCGTGACTCGCTGCGAGAAGAGGCTGAACACGACGAGCGAGGGCCTGAGGTACCAGACGTGGCGGCGCAGGACACGAAGAGCGGCTTCGCTCACACCGCTGTCGACCCGCTTGTAGGTGACGAGGTCCACGTACAGCTGGAGATCATTGGCAGGAGCATCAGCGGTCAGCGGCGCGCGGAGCCCGTACAGCAAGAGGATGAACTGTACGAAGCGGCGCAGCGTCTCCGTCATCTCCTCGCTGTAGCCCAGCTGACCACTGAAGACTCTTCAGTGGTTTTTCTTCGCCGCTGGCCGCTGATACTCCTGCCAACGATATCCAGCTGTACCTGGACCTCGTCACCTACAAGCGGGTCAACAGCGGCGTGAGCGAAGCCGCTCTTCGTGTCCTGCGCCCCCACGTCTGGTACTTCAGGCCCTCGCTCGTCGTGTTCAGCCTCTTCTCGCAGCGAGTCACGATCGAGGAGAAGGCTGTGATCAGCAGAAAGCTGCTGGCGACGCCACGGGCCACAGATGTGCCTGACAGTCCAGTGATGTTGGACGAGACGACTCGGCTCTGCGACCTCGTGGACGAGTCGTCGTGGCGTTTGTTCGATGTCACCTCAGCTGGTCATTCATGGCTGGAGAAGCCGCCCGCTCAGTGGAGCGAGAACTGTGAGTTCGAGTTGCTAAAGAACTTCGTCGGGACCGTCCAGGTCACGAACGACGTTGCTGAGCGCGGCATCGCCATTGTCAATGACTTAGCTGGCAATGTGAAAAGTGAAGCACAGTTCCAGTGGCTGCTGCAGTCGGTTGAGCGCCACAGGAGCCGGCTTCCGCAGCTGACAAAAGGCGCCATCAGCAGCCTGTAGTCGCACAGCAGATACGGACCGGCCACGGGACTGTCAGGTGAGTGACAGACCGGCCACGGGACTGTCAGGCGAGTGGCGGACCGGCCACGGGACTGTCAGGCGAGTGACAGACCGGCCACGGGACTGTCAGGCGAGTGGCGGACAGGCCACGGGACTGTCAGGCGAGTGGCGGACCGGCCACGGGACTGCCTGGTGAGTGACAGACCGGCCACAGGATCGCCCAGGAGGTCACGGACCGACTATGAGACTGACTGGCGTGTAACGGACCGGCCACGGGACTGTCAGGCGAGTGGCGGACAGGCCACGGGACTGTCAGGCGAGTGGCGGACCGGCCACGGGACTGCCTGGTGAGTGACAGACCGGCCACGGGACTGTCAGGCGAGTGGCGGACAGGCCACAGGACTGTCAGGCGAGTGGCGGACCGGCCACGGGACTGCCTGGCGAGTGACGGACCGGCCACAGGATCGCCCAGGAGGCGACGGACCGACCATGAGACTGACTGGCGTGTAACGGACCGGCCACGAGACTGTCTGGATGAACGGCATGGAGAGTGGCGGCAGGAGCCGGACACTGGACCAGCCTGATACAGCCAGTCATTCTGATCAGAAATTACTGTTAGCGTGGGCTTAATCGCCACGGGCCACAGTACGGGGTGATATATTCCATGACGATCACAGCTGTCGTTTGGCGTTGCGACTTTGCGCTGAATGAGCCTATCGTCTGACCGCGGCATTTGTGTAGGATTTAGGTGCAATGTGTATATATTTACAGGTATATATGTAGGTACAGATCACTTTATTAATGGTACTCCGTGCTGTACACAGTGTGTCTGCAAGCGTAATAAGTCGATGATATAATATTTAAAATACACGGGGGGGGGGGGGGCTTCAACGTGTCCTATCCGCTGAACTGGAGTTTGTCAGACTTGTCACGGTGAGACTGACGAAGTGGAAAGCGGAGCTCGAAACCTTCAGTCATAAAATAAACTCAATACGGGTGGACGTGCAACGTTTTCTATTTCAATCGAACACTGGTCTATTCAGCCACGATTTTTTCCGCTGGGAGGATAGGGGAATTCGGAAATTGCGTCTCTGAATGCACTGCACTTCTTAGCAGAGACCTTTGGGCATACACAGCATTTCTGCCGTGGAACGATACTTCTTTGGCCGAATTAATTAGGTTCAGAGTCATAATTTGTGAACCCTCTAATTTCCCCAACAGAAAAATCGCTTCCGAATGGGTCATTTTAGTCACCCGCGTGCTTTTCATGCAAATTTGGGGAAAAGTCTTAATGTATTTTTTTAATCTGCTATGCATATTGGGATTTTTTCGTTTTTTCCCCCAAGAAAATCAGCGTAAGTCGCCAGCATACCAACAAATGACTGAGATAATTCTCTAAGCATGGAGATAATAAATTCCCTAGACGCAATCATGAAACTTTAAAGTTTAAAGCCTATGCGCTAAACGAGATCATTGATATATTTCGCTCAAAATGCACCAATAGGCTTCTAATGAGACAAATAATGGGATTCTGGTGTAAGTTAAGTGATTCTTGAAATTTTCCCAAAAATGAAATGGCCTAGCGGGCACCTGCAGTTTAAATGTCGCTACCAATCGCCCTACAAAACTCGGTTGAAATATCCCAGAGGACAGCCAGCCCGGCGCCGCACCTGATGTAGGTGTTAATGTACTCCTGGAACAGTTTCTTGGCGAGTTTGCTGAGGAAGGAGCTGTCGTGACCCATGTTGAACTTTGACAGCTGCTGTGTCAGGTGCTGAGTCCGCGAGTACAGGTCACACAACTGGTCCAGGTAGCGGGCTCGGTTGGACTGGTCCGCCAGCGTCTGTGCATCAGGTCAGATCAGGTCAGGTCAGATCAGGTCAGATCAGGTCAGGTCAGATCAGGTCGGATCAGGTCAGGTCAGGTCAGGTCAGGTCAGGTCAGGTCAGGTCAGATCAGATCAGGTCGGATCAGGTCGGAGCAGGTCAGATCAGGTCATATCAGGTCAGATCAGGTCAGATCAGGTCAGATCAGGTCAGGTCGGATCAGGTCGGATCAGGTTGGATCAGGTTGGATCAGGTTGGATCAGGTTGGATCAGGTTGGATCAGGTTGGATCAGGTTGGATCAGGTTGGATCAGGTTGGATCAGATCAGATCAGGTCAGATCAGATCAGGTCAGATCAGGTGGGATCAGGTCAGGTCGGATCAGGTCAGATCAGGTCAGATCAGGTCAGATCAGGTCAGGTCAGGTCAGATCAGGTCAGATCAGGTCAGATCAGGTCAGATCAGGTCAGATCAGGTCAGATCAGGTCAGATCAGGTCGGATCAGGTCAGATCAGGTCAGATCAGGTCAGATCAGGTCAGATCAGGTCAGATCAGGTCAGATCAGGTCAGATCAGGTCAGATCAGGTCAGATCAGGTCAGATCAGGTCGGATCAGGTCGGATCAGATCAGATCAGGTTGAGTCAGGTCAGATCAGGTCGGATCAGATGGGATCAGGTCAGATCAGGTCCGATCAGGTCAGATCAGGTCAGATCAGGTGGGATCAGGTCAGATCAGGTTGGATCAGGTCGGATCAGGTCAGATCAGGTTGGGTCAGGTCAGATCAGGTTGGATCAGGTCAGATCAGGTCAGATCAGGTCCGATCAGGTCAGATCAGGTCAGATCAGGTGGGATCAGGTCAGATCAGGTTGGATCAGGTCGGATCAGGTCAGATCAGGTTGGGTCAGGTCAGATCAGGTTGGATCAGGTCAGATCAGGTCAGATCAGGTCATATCAGGTCAGATCAGGTCGGATCAGGTCAGATCAGGTCATATCAGGTCATATCAGGTCAGATCAGGTCGGATCAGGTCAGATCAGGTCAGATCAGGTCAGATCAGATCAGGTCAGATCAGGTCAGATCAGATCGGGTCGGATCAGGTCAGTCGGATCAGGTCAGATCAGGTCAGATCAGGTCAGGTCAGATCAGGTGGGATCAGGTCAGATCAGGTCAGATCAGGTCATATCAGGTCAGATCAGGTCGGATCAGGTCAGATCAGGTCAGATCAGATCAGGTCGGATCAGGTCAGATCAGGTCAGATCAGATCAGGTCGGATCAGATCAGGTCAGATCAGGTCATATCAGGTCATATCAGGTCATATCAGGTCAGATCAGGTCGGATCAGGTCAGATCAGGTCAGATCAGATCAGGTCGGATCAGGTCAGATCAGGTCAGATCAGATCGGGTCGGATCAGGTCAGTCGGATCAGGTTGGATCAGGTTGGATCAGGTTGGATCAGGTCGGATCAGGTCAGATCAGGTCAGATCAGATCGGGTCGGATCAGGTCAGTCGGATCAGGTCGGATCAGGTCGGATCAGGTCGGATCAGGTGATGGTGCTATAACTGATAGTGACACCGATAGCGTATAAAACAGGTCGGATCAGGTGATGGTGCTATAACTGATAGTGACACCGATAGCGTATAAAACAGGTCGGATCAGGTGATGGTGCTATAACTGATAGTGACACCGATAGCGTATAAAACAGGTCGGATCAGGTGATGGTGCTATAACTGATAGTGACACCGATAGCGTATAAAACAGGTCGGATCAGGTGATGGTGCTATAACTGATAGTGACACCGATAGCGTATAAAACAGGTCGGATCAGGTGATGGTGCTATAACTGATAGTGACACCGATAGCGTATAAAACAGGTCGGATCAGGTGATGGTGCTATAACTGATAGTGACACCGATAGCGTATACAACAGGTCGGATCAGGTGATGGTGCTATAACTGATAGTGACACCGATAGCGTATAAAACAGGTCGGATCAGGTGATGGTGCTATAACTGATAGTGACACCGATAGCGTATAAAACAGGTCGGATCAGGTGATGGTGCTATAACTGATAGTGACACCGATAGCGTATAAAACAGGTCGGATCAGGTGATGGTGCTATAACTGATAGTGACACCGATAGCGTATAAAACAGGTCGGATCAGGTGATGGTGCTATAACTGATAGTGACACCGATAGCGTATAAAACAGGTCGGATCAGGTGATGGTGCTATAACTGATAGTGACACCGATAGCGTATAAAACAGGTCGGATCAGGTGATGGTGCTATAACTGATAGTGACACCGATAGCGTATAAAACAGGTCAGATCAGGTGATGGTGCTATAACTGATAGTGACACCGATAGCGTATAAAACAGGTCGGATCAGGTGATGGTGCTATAACTGATAGTGACACCGATAGCGTATAAAACAGGGCGGATCAGGTGATGGTGCTATAACTGATAGTGACACCGATAGCGTATAAAACAGGTCGGATCAGGTGATGGTGCTATAACTGATAGTGACACCGATAGCGTATAAAACAGGTCGGATCAGGTGATGGTGCTATAACTGATAGTGACACCGATAGCGTATAAAACAGGTCGGATCAGGTGATGGTGCTATAACTGATAGTGACACCGATAGCGTATAAAACAGGTCGGATCAGGTCGGATCAGGTGATGGTGCTATAACTGATAGTGACACCGATAGCGTATAAAACAGGTCGGATCAGGTGATGGTGCTATAACTGATAGTGACACCGATAGCGTATAAAACTGGTCGGATCAGGTCGGATCAGGTGATGGTGCTATAACTGATAGTGACACCGATAGCGTATAAAACAGGTCGGATCAGGTGATGGTGCTATAACTGATAGTGACACCGATAGCGTACAAAACAGGTCAGATCAGGTGATGGTGCTATAACTGATAGTGACACCGATAGCGTATAAAACAGGTCGGATCAGGTGATGGTGCTATAACTGATAGTGACACCGATAGCGTATAAAACAGGTCGGATCAGGTGATGGTGCTATAACTGATGTGACACCGATAGCGTACAAAACACTTTGAAAGTTAATAACGCCATACGAAACCATGTTTCAAGTTCTCTCAAACTGGTACCAGGCAGGCCAAGCAAGTGTGTATTCCAAATCAGACCGAAGTAATACCTATAGCTTAGCATGAACTTGACTGTATTCGCACACAGCCAGATTTATGTCTGAGCTGTTTGATTTTGTCACAAGATCGGCCGTAGTCGGCCACGGCAGTCGGCAGACAGCTAGTGCCGTGTTATGTCCAGAATGACAGCAGCAGCAGCAGCAGCGGCGGCGCAGCAGGTGCAGCCCAGATACCTGGTGCAGGTGCTCCTGCAGACGGCCGTGGAAGATGATGAGCACGAAGCGTCCCATCACCTGGGCAGGGTTGTGGAACACGTAGTGGATCGTGGCCTCGTGTCGCTCACACACCGGCACGATCTCACGGAAGATGTCCCGGCTGACGAACACACCCTAAAACACAGACACACACCAGCTCCCGGAAAATGTCGCCACGACGAACACACCCTAAACAGCTCCCGGAAAATGTCGTGATCGAGGACAGCATCCTGAAACATACGTTGACCCGATATGATATGGCGTAATACATGCTGAAGTGCACGTTTCTGCCTACTGGAACCAATTCATGAAGTTAACTAGGTTTCTGCATGGTAGGGCGACCTACCGGTACATTCATTTTTCTCCTGACCATGATGGAAAACACGCATACACATATCAACATAAAGAAAAACCACAAAACCACAAATCCACTAACAAATTCCTATGTGTACGATGTCGACCATGCCCGTCATACAGTTTAAGCGTACTGACTTATGTCCGACATGTTGACATTAGTTTCCTGTAAGCGACTGCTGAAGGACATGTATCAATGAGATGTGTCCGGCTTGTCCGTGTTTTTCAGCAGCTCGGGTCACGCCGGACGGGCGCTCCATCTTCTCACCATCTGGCTCTGCTCGATGAAGGCGTCCACGCACTGCGAGAAGCCCTTGAACTGGGCCATGACGGTGGCCACCTCCTTCATGGCGTCCCGGTCGTCCCGCTTCTGCGCCGAGACGAACCGCTCGATCAGCCGCCGCTCCACGTCATCGTACTTCTGGCCGATCCGGGACCGCGCCCCCTCGAACCTGTTCGGGCAGAGGGGAGGGACCTGACCGATCCGACACCGCGCCCCCTCGAACCTGTTCGGGCAGAGGGGAGGGACCTGACCGATTCCGACACCGCGCCCCCTCGAACCTGACCGGGCAGAGGGGAGGGACCTGACCGATCCTGGACCAGAGGGGGAGGGAGGGACCTGACCGATTCGAGACCAGAGGGGGAGGGACCTGACCGATTCGAGACCAGAGGGGGAGGGACCTGACCGATTCGAGACCAGAGGGGGAGGGACCTAACCGATTCGAGACCAGAGGGGAGGGACCTGACCGATCCGGGACCGGATTTGGATTATAATCGTCACAAATGGAACAATATCGTATTTCATCTCACTAACAAAACTATGTTGTCAAAACAAATACAAGCCACAAACTTGTATACGTACTTTCCCGAAGGTAGCTCTTGTGATATCAGGTATAGCTTCTGTATAACATCGGCCGCCTCAAATATCTGCAATGAAAATCGGAAAATCGGACTACTTGGTGGATGCTGTCGAGCAGCTTCCACCAAGTAGCATCCACTAGGTACCAAACATTTTCAAAATTGTCATATCATCAAGCTTACGCCCCCCCCCCCCGTTATCTTCTGAACCAATGACCGCAGCGAGACGCGCAAGGCGCCACTGGAAAGCTCTCAATGAGACGCATCTAAAGCATACTAAAAAGTTTCAAATTGAGGTCACGTGTCAGGTCATGGTCAGGTGACATGTCATAGGTTAAAATCGAGGTATTTGAGTGTATGGGCCATACTTTCCATCCAAAGCCTTCGATTGCGACCATGATCACCCAAAGTGCTCTCAAAGGTATAATACACATGAGCTAAAGTGAGATTGTTGGCAAAGGTCTAGGTCAGGTCACACAAGGTTACTATGCGCAAAATATCTACGAAAGTCATGCGACATATGTTTTATAGGTTATTTGACACGTATAATTCGATAGTGATAGTCATTTCACCCCTGACCTCATTTAAGTGAAATTAACGTCAAGCTGTAGAGTAGTTGTCCTCTCCTGTAGCTCAGCCGGAAGAGCCCTGGGCTTTTGACCTCACCCGGTGTGGCAGGCCGGATTCGAGTCGCTTTGGCGCTCGCTATTTGGCCCTGACTGGGATGACCTGCGGCCGGTGGCAGCGGGCGCACTTAAGGTCAGGTGACGTCAGAGGGCGGGGCGGGCCATGTATGTTGGGCACATACAACTTTCGCCTCTGAATTCTACCGGCTGCCAGGAATTGTCCGATTGGACCGTAGGGGCCAGGACCTGCGCAACAAGCTCTGCTTAGCGCGGGTCCTGACCTCGGAAATCCGTCCATTCAAAAGGTTCGAACTACATTTATAAAAAGGTCACAAAGTCAAAATTCGAAATGGATAAATCTGAATACAAAAGGCATGTATCTGGACTAGTTTTGCCTCAGAAATGCAGCGGTGACGTTCATTTGTTCCTAGCTGGTCATTTAAAACAAGATGTAAACAAATCGTCATGAGGTACCCATACTTTAGGAGCCATAAATCAGTACAAAATTGTGATATTGTTTTGAAATTTGGCTTGGGAAATCCTCATATGTGGTTCTCTAATATATATATATATATATATATTTTTTCAAATATCTTTGAACAGTTTGATTTCGTGGGCATTTTCTCACATTTTTTTGTTGTTGAATTTTTTTTTGGAGTAAAAAATCAAAATGTTCAAAAATCCGAGATAGCCATTTTGAAGCCCTTTCCATTTGCTATCTTTTGACGTTTTGTTATTTGATTTTGCTCAAAATATGGCATTTGTACGGTCTGTTAAGTTTTAGCTTATTTTTCGTCAAACTCGTCTGTAGTGACGTCACTAAATTCGCTATATCTCGATAAAAAATCGACGAAATTGCTTCTTTTTTGCACAACAGACGTACAATTAATGTAGGAGAAGGTACTCAAAGTTTCACGTTGATAGCGCTATTATTTGTTTTAGCTATTGCGAAAGTTCATCAGGGGGCGTTAAACGCCACCCCGACCCCGTTAAAGGGAATAGTTCACCTTTAACATGGGTTTTGAACTGAGAGCAGATTTGTAGAGCAGATCGAAAAATGGGTTGTGAAAAAATAAGCTCCCTATGTTAAGTAATTTCGACACAGGACTAGTGGACCTCTTTTAGAAGAAGTTTAATTTCCCCGAAACTTGTTTCGGGTCCCCACAACGGTTGTTTACGTCACACGCAGCCTGCGAATATATGCCTTAAGTCCGTCGTTATTGTGTGCAATAGTTTCCATATCGAAGCTACCATATGCATGACGTCATAATTGTCATGATGTTTTTTATGGCCATGAAAGAGAAACAGGCAGTCCTTCAGGCAGTCAGCAGCGCGCCACCCTCCGGTGGCTGCTCCCACGCTCTGCCGAGCCTCAGCGGCACACCTCCCGGCCCTATCACCTGCCAGTCCTGCCCCGCCACCTCCCCCACCCTGCCCCGGCCGCCGCCTGACCCGTTGGCTCCTCCGGTGGCTGCTCCCACGCTCTGCCGAGCCTCAGCGGCACCACCTCCCAGTCCTGCCCCGCAACCTCCCCACCCTGCCCCGGCCGCCGCCTGACCCGTTCGTCGTCGTCGAACAGTTGGTCGGAGGGCGCATCTGCGTCGATGAAGCGGTTGAGATGCTGCATGAGCCGGAGGGCGCGCTCGTCGCGGGATCGGGGCGTATTGACGCTCTCCAGCTGGTCGCCCAGGTGCACCACCTTGGTGGCCACAAAACTGATCTTCTCATCCAGCTGGTGCAAGATGTTAAAGTCCTCCTGATGTCAGAGACAGAGGACGGATGCAGATGGAGGTCAGACACTGAGATGGACTGGATGTCAGAGACAGAGGACGGATGCAGATGGAGGTCAGACACTGAGATGGACTGGATGTCAGCGACAGAGGATGGATGCAGATGGAGGTCAGACACTGAGATGGACTGGATGTCAGAGACAGAGGATGGATGCAGATGTAGGTCAGACACTGAGATGGACTGGATGTTAGAGACAGAGGACGGATGCAGATGGAGGTCAGACACTGAGATGGACTGGATGTTAGAGACAGAGGATGGATGCAGATGGAGGTCAGACACTGAGATGGACTGGATGTTAGAGACAGAGGACGGATGCAGATGGAGGTCAGACACTGAGATGGACTGGATGTCAGAGACAGAGGACGGATGCAGATGTAGGTCAGACACTGAGATGGACTGGATGTCAGAGACAGAGGATGGATGCAGATGTAGGTCAGACACTGAGATGGACTGGATGTTAGAGACAGAGGACGGATGCAGATGGAGGTCAGACACTGAGATGGACTGGATGTCAGAGACAGAGGACGGATGCAGATGGAGGTCAGACACTGAGATGGACTGGATGTCAGAGACAGAGGACGGATGCAGATCGAGGTCAGACACTGAGATGGACTGGATGTCAGAGACAGAGGACGGATGCAGATGGAGGTCAGACAGTGAGATGGACTGGATGTCAGAGACAGAGGACGGATGCAGATGGAGGTCAGACACTGAGATGGACTGGATGTCAGAGACAGAGGACGGATGCAGATGGAGGTCAGACACTGAGATGGACTGGATGTCAGAGACAGAGGATGGATGCAGATGGAGGTCAGACACTGAGATGGACTGGATGTCAGAGACAGAGGACAGATGCAGATGGAGGTCAGACACTGAGATGGACTGGATGTTAGAGACAGAGGACGGATGCAGATGGAGGTCAGACACTGAGATGGACTGGATGTCAGAGACAGAGGACGGATGCAGATGGAGGTCAGACACTGAGATGGACTGGATGTCAGAGACAGAGGACGGATGCAGATGGAGGTCAGACACTGAGATGGACTGCAACAGTCAGTACAGAGCACATGCTAGAAAAGTGATGTTCCCCTGCAGTTAAAGACGGAAAATATTTTCCTGCAGTGAAGTTGAAGTTGAAGTAGTGGGCTGGTTTAGACCAAGGTCTATTCAGTGCCCACATCTTAGTTAGCAGAATACTATTAGGAAGTGGAGGAGGATAGCGTCTTTGCAGCCCAGTAGCGGTCAAGCCTGTTTTTAAACTCGTTTGTGGTTTGGGAAAAAAGTGAAAGGTAGAACAACTGATTTGTGATCATGGTACCATAAATGACATCACAAATGGTCTTGTATTTGCACATAAGGGTGATACATTTATAAAATAGTCATAAAAGCATGAACATAGAAGCCAAATGAATATTAACACAAAAATGATGTTTGGAGAGAATAAAAATATAACTAAATGAACCACATAATTATTAAAAGTGTTACCTGGCTGTCATAATTTGACACTGACCTTGTTCCTATCCATAAGCTTATGAACTCCTTGAGCATATCTGCTCTCTTCATCCTTTAATTTGGCCTCCAGCTCATCACACTCCTTTTGCTGTTTTCGCTGTATGTCAGTCAACTGCCTATAACAATAGTACACCACACATCAGCTTAATCATCTGTTCACTTTAACTAAACATTGCATGCATCAAGTCAAGCATATGAACTTTGTTTAACACAAGATGTGCTAAGAATTAGCAGTTCCATATTCAAAGGAAAAACATTGATGGAGGCTGTGAATTACCTGTGAATAACTTACCTGTGAATATAAACTAAAAAATGTCACAAAACCTTTACATCAATACATTGCACATAAGTATAAAACTGTTTCTAACAAGAACAGAACAGAAAAGCTAACCTGATAGCAGAAGTGAATGCATCATGAATGATCTGGGGATTGAAATCTTCATTGTCAGCTTTGGTTGACAAATTCCCACCACTTGCTCTCCATGCAAGCCTTTCAACAAAATCTTCTGCACTAAATGATTCCTGCAAATGCAAAATAGTTCACACTTATCACACAAAGGCAAAACAGCCATATAAAAAGCACAGGTATACATCACATCACATCATCACAGGTATACATCACCATCAGCGCCAGCCCAATAAATGTTACTGTGTCTGGTGTAAGTCCTTGTAAATCCATGTTACCAAATACACTGGTCATCAATCTCAGGGGCTTCAGAACAAGCAATTTGTATCATCTAAATATACAATATTTACATTTTGAATTTTTCATGATCTTGAAACCATTTTATTCAAACCAACAAAACACTTTAACTTCAGGGCAGCATGTGTGAAGGACAACCAAATATTAAGTGATGTAGGGTAAATGATCATAGCACAAACATGTTAAAATACCAGACTTGTCATGCTATTGGCATTCTAAAGCTTGTTAGTATCATCTACACAACTAATAGCATGAAGTCTAGTGTTTTGATGTCTATCATGACACTTCTTTACTCCATACACAATGCCAGTACCGCCTCACTCATGGTGTACATGTGCAGAGGTGCATAACTGCACAGTCTTGCAGTTGCCCATTGCCATGGTTACTATGTAGACTCATGTTATGGCCAAACACCCTTACCTTACCTTAGAAGTACACATCATGTTTAGGCCTTTGTAGGCCTGTTGGACTGGATTGTTACAAGCTCTAGTTACTACTGGTCAAAGACAGAGATGAAATGGATGTCTTTCTGGTGGGAATCAAGTTGGGATTTGAATGCATCAGCATCGATGGAAGGGGCGGACACGACGTAGGCTGTTCCAACCGTTCACTGCTCTGACACTCAAGAAGTTATGTCTTGGTAGTGAGTCCCTTGGTTTGTGGAGCTTGAGGTGGTGGCCTCATGTATTTCTGGTCCCCTACAGTCAGAACTCGGAGAAGATCTGGCTGTACATCCAGGGAGCCATGAAGTATCTGGTAGATCAAGATAGATTGGTACTTGGCTTAACATTATTATGTTCATCTTGGTTGTTGGGTCATTCTGAATAACTGGTGCAATATTTACCTGTTCCCCAAATACTGAAATATCAAGGTTTAGTGATTAACTGAAATCATACAGTTTCACAATTGTCAAACAACATACCACCTCACCTGCTCAACTTCATCCAGAAGTTTATACATCATCATCCTGATCCTGTGAAAAAGATGTACGCCCTCTAGAAGAAAACAGAACACTGAATTACCCTGGAAAGTATACAAATAAAACAGCACTGTTGTGCACACGGTACATAGAATATTGTGCACACCCACGGTACTTTGAACACTGCGGACCAGGGGGCTACCGTCGTAGTGCTTTCGTATTGGTCCATTTCTGAATCGCTAAGTACAGGGCTGTGACGTAATTGGTGTCTCGCAATCTAATTGGCTCTCGCAATGGTAGCCATGGTTGCGTCATTTCCCATTTGCGTTGTTGATCATTGGAGCTCTCGCGATGCGGCGGTTTTGCTGAGGCATATGCTGAGGTGAGTGACCGTTTGTGGATTGCGATGTTAAAATTGATATAAATTGTTTTTTATACTGATCTGGTTGTAATGTAATGGTCTTTTATTGCAACTCTCGTCTCTTGTCGATGTCAGGGTGATAAATATTGTAAAGTACGCTAAAGAAACTGCTCGCTTCAGGGGCCATCGCGTATTCATAACCGAGCGGAATTGTTTAATGTATACTGAATGTGATACAGCTTTGCTGGTTCTACTTTATATCTAAATACTCACTTTGACCTTGGTGTGTTCCATATTTATAGATATACGCTACGATTCAACTATTCTAATGTATATTCTTATTTTGAATCCCAGCCTGAGCCCCAAATGTCCAGGAATCAAATTCCAAAACATACTGAATCCTCAGCTCTGGTAGAAATGCCAACATGGATCTATTTGAATTCTAGCTATTATTAATTCAGGATGAATAGAAAAATAATACATGTCAAATTACCTTCATCCACCTCTAAATTCCTCTGTAGAGGAAACATAAATAATAGGTTTGTCCAAATGTGTGAGTTGTGGATAAACATGACAGTCTTCTTCTGAACCGTTTTCGTGTGTTCAGTGCTGAAAAACCGTGAAATTCAATTTAACCTTTTTATTAAGTAAAATTTGATGAGGTTTGATCAAATTATTGCTGCATTTTTGTCATATAGCTCGGCATACCGTCTCCCAACAACGCGAACCGTCCGATGAGCGGTGCATTCCACGTTGCAAGACCGCAGAATAATAGTGTAAATTTGTTCCTGCTTTTACTCCATGTCTTTAAAATGATGCAGTATGCCTAAAGGATGCATACCTGTGGTTTCAGATCGAGGACCTAGCCGAGACCCAGACGTCCAGAGAAGTGGACGAGCTGGAGCGATCCGTTGGGCCCGTCACTGTGGAGCCAGCGGTACCGGTCACCCCGGCTGAGCAGATATCGGGTGGTGGGTCCAGTCTCGCGCAGCAAGCCCTGGCGTTCGTGGCTGGTCACGTGGCTGCCAAATGTCGAGATCTGGACCCGGCACTCGGGAGGCCAACGAGCGAGGCGCCATCCAGCCGTCTTCCTGGATCCGGGCCGTCAGCCTGTGCAGCCTGATGGTGCCGTCGCCAGCGTGGATGAGTGTGATGGAGGAATTCGAGCTGCTGTTCCACCTGGCGATGGGTCGCAACACATATCGGCAGCTGGGCATAGTTGGCCGTCTACTGGCCGATCTGCTGATGAAGCGATCAAACCTGGATCGCCGGATCGCCCGCAAGTTGGTCTGCGAATCAGGTGGCTGAACCAGGCTAAGACGGCAGCAGCAGCGACACGGCGCGCCGCCAAGCAGATCCGCCAGCATGCGAGTGGCGGCAGATGAGCTGTCACCACGCGTCTGCATCTGCGGATCAGGTGGCTGAACCAGGCCAAGACGGCGGCAGCAGCGACACGGCGCGCCGCCAGCCTGTGTCTACGGCTCATAGGACTGGCGGCTGTGTTGTGCCCTGTCGGACTGGGGAGCGGTCTGTCAGCCAGCTGCGGGGGTCATGTGTCCACGGCTCAGAGGACTGGCGGCTGTGTTGTACCCTGTCGGACTGGGGAGCGATCTGTCAGCCGCGGGGTCATGTGTCCACGGCTCAGAGGACTGGCGGCTGTGTTGTGCCTTGTCGGGACTGTTCAGCGGTCTGTCAGCTGCGGGGGTCATGTGTCCACGGCTCAGAGGACTGGCGGCTGTGTTGTGCCCTGTCGGACTGGGGAGCGGTCTGTCAGCCGCGGGGGTCATGTGTCCACGGCTCAGAGGACTGGCGGCTGTGTTGTGCCTTGTCGGGACTGTTCAGGCGATCTGTCAGCTGCGGGGGTCATGTGTCCACGGCTCAGAGGACTGGCGGCTGTGTTGTGCCCTGTCGGAACTGTTCAGCGGTCTGTCAGCTGCGGGGGTCATGTGTCCACGGCTCAGAGGACTGGCGGCTGTGTTGTGCCCTGTCGGACAGGGGAGCGATCTGTCAGCCGCGGGGGTCATGTGTCCACGGCTCAGAGGACTGGCGGCTGTGTTGTGCCTTGTCGGGACTGTTCAGCGGTCTGTCAGCTGCGGGGGTCATGTGTCCACGGCTCATAGAACTGCCGGCTGTGTTGTGCCCTGTCGGACTGTGGAGTGGGATTGAGTAGTTTGTGTCAGCCGCGGGGTCCTGTGTCCACGGCTCAGGACCGGCGGCTGTGTTGTGCCCTGTCGGACTGTGGAGCGTGGCTGAGGAGAGTGAAAGCTTTCGGAATACGGTCCCCGATTCAGGCGGTTTCTACGCCGGATGAACAGTCGCCGATAAAGACGGCAACAGCGACGGGTAGACGATCTCGGTTCAGGTAGCTACGGCGGCGGGTGAACAGTCCTCGGTTCGAGCGGGGGGTGGACGGGCCCCGGTTCCGGTGGCTCCGGCGGCGGATGGAGGTTCGGGCGGCTTGATACCAATTTGTGAGTCGCAATGCAGTATATTATACGGCCACGTCGATACGTGTCTGATAGTCGCCATTTCAAACCAGTTTTGATGTAAGGGGAGTATCAGCAAACCGCCGTAATCTACAGCGCCCGCAAGATGGCGCACCGTGCCATGTATTGAGGCGCGAGGGGAGTGTAGGCACCAATGACGTCACGCTAATGTTAAACGAAAATGGCGCTAAAATTGCCGGCCGGTTCTACCTCTCATATACGGCCTTGACTGCGGACAGGGCAATAGCAAGGTCTGTAAAGGGCAATAGAACACTTAGACCACTGGGTACTCCAAAGTTTTGTTTAAAATATACTACAAATATACTAGAAAACTTGAAAACATACCAACAAATGAAGGTCACTACCAGAAACATCTTATGTGATTAGTCATGGCTTTAATTTACATACCCTTTTTACTTGTATACCTTTTGCCTCCACAAGCGCTTCATTTAATTTGATTTTGTGATAACTTCCCCAAAAAAACTGTTTTGTTTTTTTTTGGGTCAAAAACTAACATGTTCACAAATCCGAGATAGCTATGTTGTAGCCCTGGCCATTTGCTATCTTCTATTTTTTGTATTGCATTGTTCGTAATCAATGTACGATCTGTTAAAGTGTAGCTGATTTTTGCGTCAAAATCGTGTATAGAGACGTCACTAAATTCGCTATAACTCTATTTTTTCGACGAAATTGCTTTATTTTTTCACAGATGACGTAAACGTGATTTAGAAGAAGGTACCCGAAGTTTTACGTTGATAGCTCTATTAGTTTTTGAGCTATTACGACAATTCATCAGGGGTGGGGGGGGGGGGATTAAACCCCCCCTAGTCAAGTGCGGGTTAAGATGTCTCAAAAATGCATTGGTATGCACTTAAAATTGTTGAACAACAAAGTTCAAACAAAGTTTTTGAGCAACAACAAAAACATTCACTCCTTTTATATACCGTTTCAAAATCAAAAGGAAAACACAGTTTTAGTTTTTGCCACTTTTGCTGGTAAAACCGGTTTAAACCGGCAAAAAACAAAACGTGTTTTTACCAGCAAAAAGTCCAACCATAAGCTCAGCTGGTTGAGATGTTGGTGCTGCTCGCCTGCTGGTGGCGCTCTCTGCGTGCCTGCCAGGACAGAGGACCGGACCGGTACCTCCCCGGCCACCAGTGGCGCCCCCTGTCCTCCGTCCCTCTGCGTGCCGCTCCTCCTGGCGGAGCGGGACAGAGGACCTGACCTGTACCTCCCCGGCCGCACCAGTGGCGCCCCCTGTCCTCCGTCCCTCTGCGTGCCGCTCCTCCTGGCGGAGCGGAACAGAGGACCGGACCGGTACCTCCCCGGCCACCAGTGGCGCCCTCTGTCTGACCGGCGGGGAGAGGAGCAGCACCGCTCGGGAGCCGGCCGCATTCAGCGGCATGACGAGCCCGTACCGTGTGCGGCGGCGTCCGTGCTGCCCCCTGCTGCTGACATGGTGTCTGCTCCAGCTGACGGGTGAGTCTGGTCGGCAGGACGGTATCCGTGTCGCTCCCTGCTGCTGACATGGTGTCTGCTCCAGCTGACGGGTGAGTCTGGTCGGCAGGACGGTGGTGTCCGTGCTTCCCCCTGCTGGCTGCTGCTGACATGGTGTCTGCTCCAGCTGACGGGTGAGTCTGGTCGGCAGGACGGTGGTGTCCGTGCTGCCCCCTTCTAGCTGCTGCTGACATGGTGTCTGCTCCAGCTGACGGGTGAGTCTGGTCGGCAGGACGGTGGTGTCCGTGCCGCCCCCTGCTGCTGACATGGTGTCTGCTCCAGCTGACGGGTGAGTCTGGTCGGCAGGACGGTAGTGTCCGTGCTGCCCCCTGCTGGCTGCTGCTGACATGGTGTCTGTTCCAGCTGACGGGTGAGTCTGGTCGGCAGGACGGTGGTGTCCGTGCTTCCCCCTGCTGGCTGCTGCTGACATGGTGTCTGCTCCAGCTGACGGGTGAGTCTGGTCGGCAGGACGGTGTCCGTGCCGCCCCCTGCTGCTGACATGGTGTCTGCTCCAGCTGACGGGTGAGTCTGGTCGGCAGGACGGTGGTGTCCGTGCTTCCCCCTGCTGGCTGCTGCTGACATGGTGTCTGCTCCAGCTGACGGGTGAGTCTGGTCGGCAGGACGGTGGTGTCCGTGCTGCCCCCTGCTGCTGACATGGTGTCTGCTCCAGCTGACGGGTGAGTCTGGTCGGCAGGACGGTGGTGTCCGTGCCGCCCCCTGCTGCTGACATGGTGTCTGCTCCAGCTGACGGGTGAGTCTGGTCGGCAGGACGGTATCCGTGCCGCTCCCTGCTGCTGACATGGTGTCTGCTCCAGCTGACGGGTGAGTCTGGTCGGTAGGACGGTGTCCGTGCTGCCCCCTGCTGGCTGCTGCTGACATGGTGTCTGC